>CAWUFW010022370.1:0-97207 GCA_963921515.1 Calotriton arnoldi | reverse complement strand
CAGTACCCTTGCGCGTCGGTAGGCGGCGTCGTGCGGCTCAGTGTCCGTCGTCGGCGTCGTGATCGCCGGGATGACGTCGCGGGCAGTACTTAGGCGCCGCCCCTGCGCGCTGACGTCAGTTCTTCTTTTTTCCGCGCCAGTAAGCGCAGATCCGGGAAGAGCAGTGCCCTAGTCACTTTTTGACTATCTTTTTTGGTGAATTTTTTCACTGCTTTTTCAACGAGTCTTCACGACTCCTAAGGTGTCGTAGGGATGCCCGGCTTTAAGCCCTGCGAGGAATGTGGTCGCATGATGTCGATCACGGACCCGCACCTCGAGTGTCTCTTTTGTCTCGGCCGAGACCACGACACGAAGTCGTGTCCTGACTGCCGGAAACTTCATCCTAAGGCTTTGCGAGAGCGGTCTCGAAAGCTCCTCGAAGTCCGGCATTCGGCTCCGCACCAAGCCCCGGTCCCGGGGAGAGGTCGAGGGGCCGGACGCGGAGTCCCCGCCGGTCGTCGGAATCCAAGTCTTCGCGCTCCTCCGGTAGAGTCTAAGCACAAGAAGTCTAAGCGGCATCATCGCTCCAAGACTTCGCCTCGCCGGTCTCGCGACTCGGCTGAGGCCCCTCCCAGCACCGTCCCCGCCCCGCGGCCCCGGACATGCCTGTGGAGTCGCCCCCGCCATACCCGCCCTTCCCGGGTTCGGGGGCGGATCCGGACAGAGTGCAGGAATTCCTGTCGGCCATGGCCCTCCTCTTCGGGCCTCAAGGTCCCTCCGGTGCGCCCTTCGGGCCCCGCGGGCCCTGATGGGGTTGCTCGCGGCGTCGCCGCCGACTCCGGTCCCGGCGTCGCCTGTCCCACCAGCCTTCGTCCCGGCCTCGGCTCCGGCCCCGACCCCGGCTCCGGTGGTGCCGCAACCCCCATCGACGCCGGTTGACCTAACCACGCCTCCGCCGATGTCCCCGGTGCCGTTTCCGACGCCGTCCGGGGCTCCGGGCGGCGTCATTCCCCGGTTCTCCCCGGGTCCGGACATGGAGCCGGACCGGCGTCGCCCGACGCCGGTTCCCGGCGCCAATGAGGCCTTGGGTCCCTTATGTCCCTTATGTCCCTCCTCCTCCATATTTTCCAACCTGAGGAGGACCAGGGAGAGCTGGGAGGGTCTGAGGACCCTCTCACACAACAGTGCGAGTTTGACCCGGACTGGGTTGAGGAACTTGGGGATGCCAGTGGTCTGGATACCTCCCTGACTCTGGCATGCTGTCTCCTCCCGTGGCAACGGAGGAGGGGCTAATTTTGCAACGGTGTTGCGTAGAGCTGCTGGAGCCTTGAATCTCCAGTTGCCTACAGTGGCCGTCAGGACTAACCTCCTGACTGAAGTGCTTCAGCCGGCGGCCTCCTCTTCGGAGCCTGTGCTGCCGTTCAACGATGCACTCACTGACGTTCTTTTGGGTGCCTGGTCCAAACCCACCACAGGGGCTCCTGTGGATAGGAACGTGGCCCGACGCCATCGCCCGGCTCCGGGCGACCCCCTGTTTCTCTCCCAACACCCCACCCCTGAGAGCTTGGTTGTCCAAGCCTCTGCCTCCCAAACCGCCTTCCCTACCGCCCCTCCGGATAGGGAATCCAAGCGCCTGGATCACTTTGGGAAGAAGGCTTTCTCTTCCTCCAGTGCTGGCTTGCGGTCTGTTGATACCGCTTGCCTCTTGGGCCGATACACCCACTCCCTGTGGGATTCGGTGGCGAATGTTTTGCCGCAGTGTTCTGAGGAGGTCCAGACACTGCTTACCCGCGCCATTGCGGAAGGGCGTGATGCGGCTAAATATACCATCCGCTGTGGCCTTGATACCGCCGACTCGCTGGGCAGATCGCTTGCAACGACGGTGGCGCTGCGTCGCCACGCCTGGCTGAGAACCACTGATTTTTCAGGGGATGTCCAGAATACTCTCATGGACATGCCCTTTGATGGAGTCGGTCTTTTTGGTTCGAAGGCAGACCATGCGCTGGAGCGTTTCAAGGACTCACGGGCTACTGCTAAGTCCCTGGGCCTTGCTGTTGTGCGCCCTCCGCTCACGTCTGCTTTTCGCCCCTTTCGTGGCCACGGAAGGGGCGCCCAGTCACGTGCCCGGCCAACGGCCCGCGCAGCAAGCGCCTTCGCGTGGCCGAGGACGTGGATACCGCCGTGGCGGTTCGGGCAACCAGCGTGCGGGTCAGGCCACCACCTCCAACCCGTCCGCGGCCTCCAAGCCCTCCTAGTCCCTCCTTTCAGGTGCACAGCACGCCAGTCGAGGGCAGGGTCCGCCATCACCTTCACCACTGGCGTCCCATCACCTCGGACAGGTGGGTCTTGGACATTGTCCCGAAGGGGCTACTCCCTCCCCTTCGAGACCACCCCCCAGCCATGCCACCTCAATTCCACCGCATGTCAGGGGATCACTTGGTGCTTCTACAGAAGGAAGTCACGGCCCTCTTGGCCAAGAGGGCCATCGAGCATGTTCCGACCCCAGAAATAGGGCGTGGTTGCTACTCCCACTACTTTCTGGTGCCCAAAAAGGACAAGGAGGACATGCGTCCTATCTTGGACCTCCGGAACGTCAATCGCTTCCTCCGGAAGGAGAAGTTCAAGATGCTCACCCTAGCTCAGGTCTTCACTGCCCTCGACCCCGGAGACTGGTTGGTAGCGTTGGACTTGCAGGACGCCTATTTCCACATCCTCGTCCTGCCGGCCCACCGGCGTTACCTTCGGTTCACGGTAGGCCTCGAGCATTTTCAGTTCACCGTGCTCCCCTTTGGCCTTACCAGTGCCCCTCGGGTGTTCACGAAAGTGATGGCGGTGGTCGCAGCTCATCTGCGCCGGGCAGGAGTTTCAGTCTTCCCCTACCTCGACGACTGGCTGTTGAAGGCGGGCTCGTCCCAGGCAGTCGTCTCCCACCTCCAGACTACGGCCGAACTCCTGCACTCGCTGGGGTTCTCCATCAATGTGCCGAAGTCGCATCTGATTCCTTCTCCACAGCTCCTTTTCATCGGAGCAGTTCTGGACACGACGCAGTTTCGGGCCTATCCTCCCGAACGGCGAGTCCGGGATATTCAGGCTATGATTCCGATCTTTCAGCCTTTATCCTGGGTTTCGGTACAGGATGACCCTGAGGCTGCTGGGCCTCATGGCCTCCTGCATCCTGCTGGTCAATCATGCCAGATGGCATATGCGGGCTCTGCAGTGGGACCTGAAGTTCCAGTGGGCGCAGCACCAGGGCAACCTGTCCGATCACGTCCAGATCTCGGAGGGGACTGCAACACAGTTGCAGTGGTGGCTCTCGAACCGGCAATGGGTCATGGGCAGATCCCTCTCCCTTCCCCAGCCAGAGCACACAGTTGTGACGGACGCGTCCCTTCTGGGATGGGGCGGTCACATGGGAGAGAGCGGAGATCAGAGGCCTCTGGTCTCCGGCGGAGTCCCGGCTCCATATCAACCTTCTGGAGCTCCGGGCAATCCGACTTGCACTCAAGGCATTCCTTCCCTCTGTCAAAGGGACGGTAGTGCAGGTGTTCACCGACAACACCACCGCCATGTGGTACTGCAACAAACAGGGCGGGGTGGGGTCGTGGACCCTTTGTCAGGAGGCTCTGCGCCTCTGGACATGGCTGGAACATCAGGGCATGTTCCTGGTGGTTCAACACCTGGCAGGTTCCCTGAACACCAGGGCGGACGAACTCAGCCGCAGGTGCATGATGGATCACGAATGGCGTCTTCACTCGGAAGTGGCGCAAGGACTCTTTCTACAGTGGGGAGAGCCTTGGTTAGATCTATTCGCCACCCGAAGAGAACGCGCAATGTCATCAGTTCTGCGCATTGGAATTTCCAAGGCGGCACTCGCTCGGCGACGCTTTTCGTCACGAGTGGAGTTGCGGTCTGTTGTACGCCTTTCCGCCTATACCACTTCTACCCAGAGTGTTGAAGAAGATTCGGCACGACCGGGCCCAAGTCATTCTTGTGGCTCCGGACTGGGCTCGAAGAGTTTGGTATCCCGAGCTACTCAGTATGAGCGTAGATCCCCGATCCGTCTGCCTCTTCGGGAGGATCTTCTGTCGCAGCAGCAGGGGACGGTCCTCCACCCGAACCTGTCCAGTCTACACCTGCTTGCGTGGAGATTGAGCGGCGGCAGTTGATTCCTTTCGACTTGCCTCCCGAAGTTTGTGATGTGATTCTGGCAGCCAGGCGTCCCTCCACTAAGGTGCTATACGCCTGCAGGTGGAACAAATTTGTGGCATGGTGCACAGCAAAGGCTGTGAACCCCCTTTCTGCCCCTCTTTCTGAGGTCCTTCTGTTCCTTCTTTCTCTGGCCCAACAGGGTTCTGCCCTGGGTACCATCAAGGGTTATCTCTGTGCTATCTCGGCCTTCCTCAGGCTCCCTGATCAGCCCTCCCTTTTCAAGTCCCCTGTTAACAGGTTCTTAAAAGGCATTACACACCTCTTTCCTCCTGTTCCATTTGTGATGCCTCAGTGGGACTTGAACTTGGTTCTTACCTTTTTAATGTGCGCTCCCTTTGAGCCTCTGCATAACTGTCCTCTTCGTCTTCTGACTCTAAAGACAGCCTTCCTGGTGGCCATCACCTCCGCTCGGCGGGTGAGTGAGCTCCAGGCTTTATCTTGCAAACCTCCCTTTCTGTCTGTTCATCCAGACAAGGTTGTTCTTCGGACGCGTCCGTCCTTCTTGCCAGAGGTGGTTACTGCTTTTCACATTGGGCAGACCATCACTTTGCCTACCTTCTTTCCGCCTCCGCATCCTTCCAGAGAGGAAGAGAGGCTCCACCGTCTGGACCCAAAACGTGCGCTCTCCTTCTATATCGACCGCACAAAACACTTCCGGGTGGATGACCAGCTCTTTGTTGGCTACGTGGGTGCCAAAAAGGTCGGGCGGTGCACAAACGAACCATCTCCCGCTGGGTTACCTTGTGCATCAAGACCTGCTATTCTTTGGCTAAAAGGAACCTCCTGTTGGGCTGCGTGCCCATTCCACCAGGGCAACGGCTGCTACCACGGCCTTGGGCCGCGGTGTTCTGCTGCCGGTTATTTGTCAGGCAGCTACGTGGGCCTCGCTGCACACGTTTACAAAGCATTACTGCCTTGACAGTCAGGTCCGGAGGGACGGCTTCTTTGGCCGTTCTGTCCTCCAGGACTTCCTTGTCTGATCTTTGTTCGCAGACCCACCACCGGGGTTGGTATTGCTGGGGTATCTATTCTAAGGTAAGTAATCTGTCACTAACGTGTCTCTTTCAGATGCACAAGTTACTAACTTGTGTAACGATATAGCTGTAAGAGACAGTAGTTAGTGACAGATTCCTACCGCCCCACCCATCCTCCCCGTTCTGCGAACTGATTTCTAGGGTTAAGGACATCCCTTTCAGGGCCCTAGTATTTTTCAGACACCTATGTCGGCTTCTTGCATGGCTCTGCGTTCCTGGCGCGGCAAAGTAGTGTACAGAACTGACGTCAGCGCGCAGGGGCGAGCGCCTAAGTACTGCCCGCGACGTCATCCCGGCGATCACGACGCCGGCGGCGACGGACGGGCCGCACGACGCCGCCTACCGGCGCGCAGGGTACTGCTACGCAAAAACTTTCCGGATCCAGCCTGACGCCTGGGGATATTCTAAGGTAAGGAATCTGTCACTAACTACTGTCTCTTACAGATATATCGTTACACAAGTTAGTAACTTGTGCATCTGAAAGAGACACGTTAGTGATAGATTCCTTACCTTAGAATATCCCCAGGCGTCAGGCTGGATCCGGAAAGTTTTGCGTAGCAGTACCCTTAGCAGCGTCGGTAGGCGGCGTCGTGCGGCTCCGCGTCCGTCGTCGGCGTCGTGATCGCCGGATGACGTCGCGGCAGCTGCTGGCGCCGCCTGCGCGCTGACGTCAGTTCTTCTTTTTCCGCGCCAGTAAGCGCAGATCCGGGAAGAGCAGTGCCCTGGTCAATTTTTGACCATACTTTTTGGTGATTTTTCACTGTGTTTTTCCAGCCTTCAGGTGTCGTAGGGATGCCCGGCTTCAAGCGATGCGGCGCCTGTGCGCGGATAATGTCCGTCACCGACCCGCATTGGGAGTGTCTCTTCTGCCTCGGCCGAGGCCACGACACCGAGTCTTGTCCCGAATGCCAGGCCCTCAACCCGAAGGCTTTGCGAGAGCGGTCTCGAAAGCTCCTCGAGGCCCGGCATTCGGCTCCGCGGAAGCCCCGGTCGCGTGAGAGGTCCAGGGGTCGCTCGCGGAGTGCACACCGGTCGTCGGCGTCGAAGTCTTCTTCGTCCGGTAAGTCTCGACACAAGAAGTCCAAGAAGCATCGTCGCTCTCGGACTTCGCCTCGCCGGTCTCGCGACTCGGCTGAGGCCCCTCCCGGCACCGTCCCCGCCCCCGCGGCCCCGGACTTGCCTGTGGAGTCGCCCCCGTCATACCCGCCCTTCCCGGGTTCGGGGGCGGATCCGGCCAAGGTACAGGAGTTCCTGTCGGCCATGGCCCGCCTCTTCGGGCCTTCAGGCCCCTCCGGTGCGCCTTCGGGCCCCGCGGGCCCTGATGGGGTTGATCCGGCGTCGCCGGCGGCTCCGGCCCCGGCGTCGCCCGAGCCTCCAGCCTCGATCCCGGCTCCGGCCCCGGCCTCGATCCCGGCTCCACAACCCCCATCGACGCCGGTCGACCTCACGACACCTCCGCCGGCGCCCGATGTCTCCGGTGCCGTTCTCGACGCCGCCCTGGGCTCCGGGCGGCGTCGTCCCCCAGTTCCTTCCGGCTCCGGACTTGGACCCGGAGCGACGTCGCTCGGCCGCCGGCTCCGGCGCCGATGGGACCTTGGGTCCCAAATGTCCCTCCTCCTCCTTATTTTGAACCAGAGGAGGACCAGGAGGACTGGGAGGGGTCTGATGACCCTCTGACACGCAACTGTCAGTATGATGAGGACTGGACAGAGAGTCTAGGGAGGCCAGTGGTCTGGATACTTCTCCTGACACTGGCATGCTGTCTCCTCCCGTGGCTACGGAGGAGGGGGCCAATTTTGGTACGGTGTTGCGTAGGGCTGCTGGGGCCTTACGTCTCCAGCTCCCTACTTTGACGGTCAAGCCTAACATCTTGACAGAGGTGCTTCAGCCGGCAGCCTCCTCTGCGGGAGACTGTGCTGCCGTTTAACGACGCCCTCACGGACGTTCTTTTGGGCGCCTGGTCCAAGCCCAACACAGGGGCTCCTGTGGATCGGAACGTGTCACGACGCCATCGCCCCGCTCCGGGCGACCCCTGTTTCTTTCTGTCCACCCCACTCCTGAGAGCTTGGTTGTCCAAGCCTCCGCTTCCCAAACCGCCTTCCCTACCGCTCCTCCGGATAGGGAATCCAAACGCCTGGATCAGTTTGGGAAGAAAGGTTTTCTTCCTCCAGTGCTGGCTTGCGGTCCGTTAACACCGCTTGTCTTTTGGGCCGATATACCCACTCTCTGTGGGATTCGGTGGCGGATGTTTTGCCCCAGTGCCCTGAGGAGGTCCAGGCACTGCTTTCCCGCGCCATTGCGGAAGGAAGGGATGCGGCCAAATACACTATCCGTTGTGGCCTTGACACCGCCGACTCGCTGGGCAGGTCGATTGCAACGACGGTGGCGCTCCGACGCCACGCCTGGCTAAGAACCACTGGTTTTTCAGGGGATGTCCAGAATACTCTCATGGACATGCCCTTTGATGGAGTCGGTCTTTTTGGGTCCAAAGCAGACCATGCGTTGGAGCGCTTTAAGGACTCACGGGCTACTGCCAAGTCCCTGGGCCTTAATGCTACACGCCCTCCGCTGCCTTCTGCTTTTCGCCCCTATCGTGGCCACGGTAGGGGCGCCCCTTCACGTCAGCAGCCCAGCCACCGGCCCGCGCAGCAGGCGTCTTCGCGTGGCCGAGGACGTGGATTCCGCCGTGGCGGATCGGGCAACCAGCGTGCGGGTCAGGCCACCACCTCCAACCCGTCCGCGGCCTCCAAGCCCTCCTAGTCCCTCCTTTCAGGTGCACGGCACGCCAGTAGAGGGCAGGGTCCGCCATCACCTTCCCCACTGGCGCACCATCACCTCGGACAGGTGGGTCTTGGACATTGTCCGAAGGGGCTACTCCCTCCCCTTCGAGACCACCCCCCAGCCATGCCACCTCAATTCCACCGCATGTCAGGGGATCACTTGGTGCTTCTACAGAAGGAAGTCACGGCCCTCTTGACCAAGAGGGCCATCGAGCATGTTCCGACCCCAGAAGTAGGGCGTGGTTGCTACTCCCACTACTTTCTGGTGCCCAAAAGGACAAGGAGGACATGCGTCCTATCTTGGACCTCCGGAACGTCAATCGCTTCCTCCGGAAGGAGAAGTTCAAGATGCTCACCCTAGCTCAGGTCTTGACTGCCCTCGACCCTGGAGACTGGTTGGTAGCGTTGGACTTGCAGGACGCGTATTTCCACATCCCCGTCCTGCCGGCCCACCGGCGTTACCTTCGGTTCACGGTAGGCCCCGAGCATTTTCAGTTCACCGTGCTCCCCTTTGGCCTTACCAGTGCCCCTCGGGTGTTCACGAAAGTGATGGCGGTGGTCGCAGCTCATCTGCGCCGGGCAGGGGTTTCAGTCTTCCCCTACCTCGACGACTGGCTGCTGAAGGCGGGCTCGTCCCAGGCAGTCGTCTCCCACCTCCAGACTACGGCCGAACTCCTGCACTCGCTGGGGTTCTCCATCAATGTGCCGAAGTCGCATCTAATTCCTTCTCCACAGCTCCTTTTCATCGGAGCAGTTCTGGACACGACGCAGTTTCGGGCCTATCCTCCCGAACGGCGAGTCCGGGATATTCAGGCTATGATTCCGATCTTTCGGCCTTTATCCTGGGTTTCGGTACGGATGACCCTGAGGCTGCTGGGCCTCATGGCCTCCTGCATCCTGCTGGTCAATCATGCCAGATGGCATATGCGGGCTCTGCAGTGGGACCTGAAGTTCCAGTGGGCGCAGCACCAGGGCAACCTGTCCGATCACGTCCAGATCTCGGAGGGGACTGCAAAACAGTTGCAGTGGTGGCTCTCGAACCGGCAATGGGTCATGGGCAGATCCCTCTCCCTTCCCCAGCCAGAGCATACAGTTGTGACGGACGCGTCCCTTCTGGGATGGGGCGGTCACATGGGGAGAGGCGGAGATCAGAGGCCTCTGGTCTCCGGCGGAGTCCCGGCTCCATATCAACCTTCTGGAGCTCCGGGCGATCCGGCTTGCACTCAAGGCATTCCTTCCCTCTGTCAAAGGGAAGGTAGTGCAGGTGTTCACAGACAACACCACCGCCATGTGGTACTGCAACGAACAGGGCGGGGTGGGGTCTTGGACCCTTTGTCAGGAGGCTCTGCGCCTCTGGACATGGCTGGAACATCAGG
The DNA here is from genome assembly GCA_963921515.1 of Calotriton arnoldi. NCBI lineage: Eukaryota > Metazoa > Chordata > Amphibia > Caudata > Salamandridae > Calotriton > Calotriton arnoldi. Next base: position 87,829 of record CAWUFW010022370.1, on the reverse strand, counting down.
GCATGTTCCTGATGGTTCAACACCTGGCAGGTTCTCTGAACGCCAGGGCGGACGAACTCAGCCGCAGGTGCATGATGGATCACGAATGGCGTCTTCACTCGGAAGTGGCGCAAGGACTCTTTCTACAGTGGGGAGAGCCTTGGTTAGATCTATTCGCCACCGAAGAGAACGCGCAATGTCATCAGTTCTGCGCGTTGGAATTTCCAAGGCGGCACTCGCTCGGCGACGCTTTTCGTCGCGAGTGGAGTTGCGGTCTGTTGTACGCCTTTCCGCCTATACCACTTCTACCCAGAGTGTTGAAGAAGATTCGGCACGACCGGGCCCAAGTCATTCTTGTGGCTCCGGACTGGGCTCGAAGAGTTTGGTATCCCGAGCTACTCAATATGAGCATAGATCCCCGATCCGTCTGCCTCTTCGGGAGGATCTTCTGTCGCAGCAGCAGGGGACGGTCCTCCACCCGAACCTGTCCAGTCTACACCTGCTTGCGTGGAGATTGAGCGGCGGCAGTTGATTCCTTTCGACTTGCCTCCCGAAGTTTGTGATGTGATTCTGGCAGCCAGGCGTCCCTCCACTAAGGTGGTATACGCCTGCAGGTGGAACAAATTTGTGGCATGGTGCACAGCAAAGGCTGTGGATCCCCTTTCTGCCCCTCTTTCTGAGGTCCTTCTGTTCCTTCTCTCTCTGGCCCAACAGGGTTCTGCCCTGGGTACCATCAAGGGTTATCTTTGTGCTATCTCGGCCTTCCTCAGGCTCCCTGATCAGCCCTCCCTTTTCAAGTCCCCTGTTGTTAACAGGTTCTTAAAAGGCATTACTCACCTCTTCCCTCCTGTTCCGTTTGTAATGCCTCAGTGGGACTTGAACTTGGTTCTTACCTTTTTAATGTGCGCTCCCTTTGAGCCTCTGCATAACTGTCCTCTTCGTCTTCTGACTCTAAAGGCAGCCTTTCTGGTGGCCATCACCTCCGCTCGGCGGGTGAGTGAGCTCCAGGCTCTTTCTTGCAAACCTCCCTTTCTGTCTGTTCATCCAGACAAGGTTGTTCTTCGGACGCGTCCGTCCTTCTTGCCAAAGGTGGTTACTGCTTTCCACATTGGGCAGTCCATCACTTTGCCCACCTTCTTTCCGCCTCCGCATCCTTCCAGAGAGGAAGAGAGGCTCCACCGTCTGGACCCAAAACGTGCGCTCTCCTTCTATATCGACCGCACGAAACACTTCCGGGTGGATGACCAGCTCTTTGTTGGCTACGTGGGCGCCAAAAAGGTCGGGCGGTGCACAAGAGGACCATCTCCCGCTGGGTTACCTTGTGCATCAAGACCTGCTATTCTTTGGCTAAGAAGGAGCCTCCTGTTGGGCTGCGTGCCCATTCCACCAGGGCAACGGCTGCTACCACGGCCTTGGGCCGCGGTGTTCCGCTGCCGGTTATCTGTCAGGCAGCTACGTGGGCCTCGCTGCACACGTTTACTAAGCATTACTGCCTTGACAGTCAGGTCCGGAGGGACGGCTTCTTTGGCCGTTCTGTCCTCCAGGACTTCCTTGTCTGATCTTTGTTCGCAGACCCACCACCGGGGTTGGTATTGCTGGGGTATCTATTCTAAGGTAAGGAATCTATCACTAACGTGTCTCTTTCAGATGCACAAGTTACTAACTTGTGTAACGATATATCTGTAAGAGACAGTAGTTAGTGATAGATTCCTACCGCCCCACCCATCCTCCCCGTTCTGCGAACTGATTTCTAGGGTTAAGGACATCCCTTTCAGGGCCCTAGTATTTTTCAGACACCTGTGTCAGCTTCTTGCATGGCTCTGCGTTCCTGGCGCGGAAAGTCGTGTACAGAACTGACGTCAGCGCGCAGGGGCGGCGCCTAAGTACTGCCCGCGACGTCATCCCGGCGATCACGACGCCGACGACGGACGCGGAGCCGCACGACGCCGCCTACCGACGCGCAAGGGTACTGCTACGCAAAACTTTCCGGATCCAGCCTGACGCCTGGGGATATTCTAAGGTAAGGAATCTATCACTAACTACTGTCTCTTACAGATATATCGTTACACAAGTTAGTAACTTGTGCGTTACTGACATTGGTACACCAAAGCGGGGTACTATATGAGCTCGGTGGTGGCATCTGATGTCCCTTCCGATCCTGACTGAGTCCAGCACCCTATACTGGCGATCTCGGAGCTTTGAAGTTTCCGGATGCAGTAGGACTCCTGGGGTTGTTCTACAGGTGAGGAATTTGCTGGTAGATAGAGCATCCATCATAAAGACTTACCGCAGTTAAGTAACTTTTTCTTTTCATTGATTTTTCCTAAATTTATCACTGAACTTGGTAATACATACTACTTCATTCAATGTTGCTTCTATTTATAGAAAAGAGAAATATGAAATGTACTAATAGTGCTTCTTTGAAGTATTTATCATTTTTGTAATCTGTCTTTTAGGGTGAACATTTTAGGGAAGTAATGAAACGAATTCAGGCAATGTTGGACATACAAGAGAAAGAGTTTGAAAAGGTAATTATTTATGGTCTTTTTTTTAGTTCTTTGTCTTCTAAACGCAGATTCCTCACCTTGTAAAATTCCTTAGGCGCCAGATCCAGAAACTTTTCAGCAACTCCCTTACGCGTCTACATTTGACAATATGCGGCTCCGAGGCAGATACGTTCACTCCAGATATGGCATTGGGCCCCCATATTTATGCCACCTGAGCGCACTGACATAATTTTATACTTTTTGAGCCTTCCAATGCAGAACCTGAGCTGGCAGTGTAGTCTTTTGAGACGATTTCCTCAATTAAACTTCTCTATCTGTAAGAGACAGCTAGGGGAACACCCCTCCTCTGAGAACTTGGTGGTCGAAGCCTCTTCTTCTGAGGGTGCATTCCCTTCTGCCCCTCCAGATAGGGAATCAAATAAGCTAGACCATCTTGGAAAGCGCATGTTCTCTTCCTCCAGCTTGGCACTGCGGTCAGTGAATACCGCGTGCCTCTTGGGCCGCTACTCCCATATCATCTGGGTTACGGTCGCGCAGGTGCTGCCCCAGTACCCGGAGGAGACCCGGGCCATTCTCTCCCAGGCAGTGGCAGATGGAAGAGATGCAGCCGGATTCGCCATAAGATGTGGACTGGATACCACCTACTCACTGGGTAGAACGATTGCCACGTCGGTAGCCCTTAGGTGCTACGCCTGGTTGGGGACATCTGGCTTTTCGGGGGATGTCCAGTCAACATTGAGGGACATGCCTTTTGATGGCCGTCGTCTTTTTGGCGACAAAGCAGACTCTGCGCTGGAGCGCTTTAAAGATTCTAGAGCTACAGCCAGATCTTTGGGCCTCACTGCGCCTTCTCACCCACTCCAGTCTGCTTTTCGTCCCTTTCATGGCTACAGAAGGGGCGCCCAGCCACGTCCGGCCCAGTCTAGCCCCCGGTTCACGCAAGCTGCTCAGCCTCTGCGTGGCTGCAGACGTGGGACCCAACGATCTCGCGGGTCTGGGAGCCAGCGGGCAGGCCAGTCCACCCGCCCCCACCCCCCAGCCTCCAATCCTTCCTAGTCTGACTTTTCAGGCCCATCAACGGCCAGTGGGAGGCAGGATTCGCCATCACCTCCCCCACTGGCAATCCATCATGTCGTACAGGTAAGTTTTGCAAATCGTCTGAAGGGGCTACTCCCTCCCCTTCGAGACTACTCATCCCTCCATGCCACCGTCTTACTAACGCATATCGGAGGATTATTTAGCACTTCTCCGCCAGGAAGTCTCTGCTCTCTTCACCAAGGGAGCTATAGAAAGGGTCCCTGCTCATGTCGGCTCATGTCCTGTCTGCCCTCGACACCGGAGACTTGATGGTGGCGTTGGACTTGAAAGGATGCTTATTTCCATATTCCCGTCTTGCCAGCCCACAGACGCCATCTACGGTTCACAGTGGGCCATGAGCACTTTCAGTTGTCCGTGCTCCCATTTGGCCTTACCAGTGGCCCTCGGGTGTTGACAAAGGTGATGGCTGTGGTCGCAGCTCATCTGCGCATATCTGAAAGAGACACGTTAGTGACAGATTCCTTACCTTAGTATATCCCCAGGCGTCAGGCTGGATCCGGAAAGTTTTTGCGTAGCAGTACCCTTGCGCGTCGGTAGGCGGCGTCGTGCGGCTCCGCGTCCGTCGTCGGCGTCGTGATCGCCGGGATGACGTCGCGGGCAGTACTTAGGCGCCGCCCCTGCGCGCTGACGTCAGTTCTTCTTTTTCCGCGCCAGCAAGCGCAGATCCGGGAAGAGCAGTGCCCTGGTCATTTTTTGACCATACTTTTTGGTGAATTTTTTCACTGTTTTTTCATCTATCAAGGTGTCGTAGGGATGCCCGGTTTCAAACGTTGCGGCGCCTGTGCGCGGATGATGTCCGTCACCGACCCGCATTGGGAGTGTCTCTTCTGCCTCGCCGAGGCCACGACACGGAGTCTTGTACCGACTGCCAGGCCCTCAACCCGAAAGCTTTGCGAGAGCGGTCTCGAAAGCTCCTCGAGGCCCGGCATTCGGCTCCGCGGAAGCCCCGGTCGCGTGAGAGGTCCAGGGGTCGATCGCGGAGTCCACACCGGTCGTCGGCGTCGAAGTCTTCTTCGTCCGGTAAGTCGAAACACAAGAAGTCCAAAAAGCATCATCGCTCTAGGACTTCGCCTCGCCGGTCTCGCGGCTCGGCTGAGGCCCCTCCCGGCACCGTCCCCGCGGCCCCGGGCATGCCTGTGGAGTCGCCCCCGCCATACCCGCCCTTCCCGGGTTCGGGGGCGGATCCGGCCAAAGTGCAGGAATTCCTGTCGGCCATGGCCCGCCTCTTCGGGCCTCCAGGCCCCTCCGGTGCGCCTTCGGGCCCCGCGGGCCCTGATGGGGTTGCTCCGGTGTCGCCGACGGCTCCGGCCCCGGCGTCGCCCGTGCCTCCAGCCTCGATCCCGGCTCCACAACCCCCATCGACGCCGGTCGACCTAACGACACCTCCGCCGGCGCCGATGTCTCCGGTGCCGTTCTCGACGCCGCCCTGGGCTCCGGGCGGCGTCGTCTCCCAGTTCCTTCCGGCTCCGGACATGGATCCGGACCGGCGTCGCTCGACGCCGGTTCCGGCGCCCGATGGGACCTTGGATCCCAACTGTCCCTCCTCCTCCTTATTTTGAACCAGAGGAGGACCAGGTGGACTGGGAGGGGTCTGATGACCCTCTGACACGACGGTGTCAGTACGATGAGGACTGGACAGAGTCTAGGGAGGCCAGTGGTCTGGATACTTCCCCTGACACTGGCATGCTGTCTCCTCCCGTGGCTACGGAGGAGGGAGCCAATTTTGGTACGGTGTTGCGTAGGGCAGCTGGGGCCTTACGTCTCCAACTCCCTACTTTGACGGTCAAGCCTAACATCTTGACAGAGGTGCTTCAGCCGGCAGCCTCCTCTGCGGAGACTGTGCTGCCGTTTAACGACGCCCTCACTGACGTTCTTTTGGGCGCCTGGTCCAAGCCCAACACAGGGGCTCCTGTGGATCGGAACGTGTCACGACGCCATCGCCCAGCTCCGGGCGACCCCCTGTTTCTCTCTGTCCACCCCACTCCTGAGAGAGCTTGGTTGTCCAAGCCTCCGCTTCCCAAACCGCCTTCCCTACCGCTCCTCCGGATAGGGAATCCAAACGCCTGGATCAGTTTGGGAAGAAGGGTTTTTCTTCCTCCAGTGCTGGCTTGCGGTCCGTTAACACCGCTTGTCTTTTGGGCCGATATACCCACTCCCTGTGGGATTCGGTGGCGGATGTTTTGCCCCAGTGTCCTGAGGAGGTCCAGACACTGCTTTCCCGCGCCATTGCGGAAGGAAGGGATGCGGCTAAATACACAATACGTTGTGGCCTTGACACCGCCGACTCGCTGGGCAGGTCTATTGCAACGACGGTGGCGCTCAGACGCCACGCCTGGCTGAGAACCACTGGTTTTCAGGGGATGTCCAGAATACTCTCATGGACATGCCCTTTGATGGAGTCGGTCTTTTTGGGTCCAAAGCAGACCATGCGTTGGAGCGCTTTAAGGACTCACGGGCTACTGCCAAGTCCCTGGGCCTTTCTGCTACACGCCCTCCGCTGACTTCTGCTTTTCGCCCCTATCGTGGCCACGGTAGGGGCGCCCCTTCACGTCAGCAGCCCAGCCACCGGCCCGCGCAGCAGGCGTCTTCGCGTGGCCGAGGACGTGGATTCCGCCGTGGCGGATCGTGCAACCAGCGTGCGGGTCAGGCCACCACCTCCAACCCGTCCGCGGCCTCCAAGCCCTCCTAGTCCCTCCTTTCAGGTGCACAGCACGCCAGTAGGGGGCAGGGTCCGCCATCACCTTCCCCACTGGCGTACCATCACCTTGGACAGGTTGGTCTTGGACATTGTCTGAAGGGGCTACTCCCTCCCCTTCGAGACCACCCCCCCAGCCATGCCACCTCAATTCCACCGCATGTCAGGGGATCACTTGGTGCTTCTACAGAAGGAAGTCGCGGCCCTCTTGACCAAGAGGGCCATCGAGCATGTTCCGACCCCAGAAGTAGGGCGTGGTTGCTACTCCCACTACTTTCTGGTGCCCAAAAAGGACAAGGAGGACATGCGTCCTATCTTGGACCTCCGGAACGTCAATCGCTTCCTCCGGAAGGGAGAAGTTCAAGATGCTCACCCTAGCTCAGGTCTTGACTGCCCTCGGCCCTGGAGACTGGTTGGTAGCGTTGGACTTGCAGGACGCATATTTCCACATCCCCGTCCTGCCGGCCCACCGGCGTTACCTACGGTTCACGGTAGGCCCCGAGCATTTTCAGTTCACCGTGCTCCCCTTTGGCCTTACCAGTGCCCCTCGGGTGTTCACGAAAGTGATGGCGGTGTTCGCAGCTCATCTGCGCCGGGCAGGGGTTTCAGTCTTCCCCTACCTCGACGACTGGCTGCTGAAGGCGGGCTCGTCCCAGGCAGTCGTCTCCCACCTCCAGACTACGGCCGAACTCCTGCACTCGCTGGGGTTCTCCATCAATGTGCCGAAGTCGCATCTGATTCCTTCTCCACAGCTCCTTTTCATCGGAGCGGTTCTGGACACGACGCAGTTTTGGGCCTATCCTCCCGAACGGCGAGTCCGGGATATTCAGGCTATGATTCCGATCTTTCAGCCTTTATCCTGGGTTTCGGTACGGATGACCCTGAGGCTGCTGGGCCTCATGGCCTCCTGCATCCTGCTGGTCAATCATGCCAGATGGCATATGCGGGCTCTGCAGTGGGACCTGAAGTTCCAGTGGGCGCAGCACCAGGGCAACCTGTCCGATCACGTCCAGATCTCGGAGGGGACTGCAAGACAGTTGCAGTGGTGGCTCTCGAACCGGCAATGGGTCATGGGCAGATCCCTCTCCCTTCCCCAGCCAGAGCACACAGTTGTGACGGACGCGTCCCTTCTGGGATGGGGCGGTCACATGGGAGAGGCGGAGATCAGAGGCCTCTGGTCTCCGGCGGAGTCCCGGCTCCATATCAACCTTCTGGAGCTCCGGGCGATCCGACTTGCACTCAAGGCATTCCTTCCCTCTGTCAAAGGGAAGGTAGTGCAGGTGTTCAGACAACACCACCGCCATGTGGTACTGCAACAAACAGGGCGGGGTGGGGTCTTGGACCCTTTGTCAGGAGGCTCTGCGCCTCTGGACATGGCTGGAACATCAGGGCATGTTCCTGATGGTTCAACACCTGGCAGGTTCCCTGAACGCCAGGGCGGACGAACTCAGCCGCAGGTGCATGATGGATCACGAATGGCGTCTTCACTCGGAAGTGGCGCAAGGACTCTTTCTACAGTGGGGAGAGCCTTGGTTAGATCTATTCGCCACCGAAGAGAACGCGCAATGTCATCAGTTCTGCGCGTTGGAATTACAAAGGCGGCACTCGCTCGGAGACGCTTTTCGTCACGAGTGGAGTTGCGGTCTGTTGTACGCCTTTCCGCCTATACCACTTCTACCCAGAGTGTTGAAGAAGATTCGGCACGACCGGGCCCAAGTCATTCTTGTGGCTCCGGACTGGGCTCGAAGAGTTTGGTATCCCGAGCTACTCAATATGAGTGTAGATCCCCCGATCCGTCTGCCTCTTCGGGAGGATCTTCTGTCGCAGCAGCAGGGGACGGTCCTCCACCCGAACCTGTCCAGTCTACACCTGCTTGCGTGGAGATTGAGCGGTGGCAGTTGATTCCTTTCGACTTGCCTCCCGAAGTTTGTGATGTGATTCTGGCAGCCAGGCGTCCCTCCACTAAGGTGGTATACGCCTGCAGGTGGAACAAATTTGTGGCATGGTGCACAGCAAAGGCTGTGAATCCCCTCTCTGCCCCTCTTTCTGAGGTCCTTCTGTTCCTTCTTTCTCTGGCCCAACAGGGTTCTGCCCTGGGTACCATCAAGGGTTATCTTTGTGCTATCTCGGCCTTCCTCAGGCTTCCTGATCAGCCCTCCCTTTTCAAGTCCCCTGTTGTTAACAGGTTCTTAAAGAGCATTACTCACCTCTTCCCTCCTGTTCCGTTTGTGATGCCTCAGTGGGACTTCAACTTGGTTCTTACCTTTTTAATGTGCGCTCCCTTTGAGCCTCTACATAACTGTCCTCTTCGTCTTCTAACTCTGAAGACAGCCTTTCTGGTGGCCATCACCTCCGCTCGGCGGGTGAGTGAGCTCCAGGCTCTATCTTGCAAACCTCCCTTTCTGTCTGTTCATCCAGACAAGGTTGTTCTTCGGACGCGTCCGTCCTTCTTGCCAAAGGTGGTTACTGCTTTCCACATTGGGCAGACCATCACTTTGCCCACCTTCTTTCCGCCTCCGCATCCTTCCAGAGAGGAAGAGAGGCTCCACCGTCTGGACCCAAAACGTGCGCTCTCCTTCTATATTGACCGCACAAAACACTTCCGGGTGGATGACCAGCTCTTTGTTGGCTACGTGGGCGCCAAAAAGGTCGGGCGGTGCACAAGAGGACCATCTCCCGCTGGGTTACCTTGTGCATCAAGACCTGCTATTCTTTGGCTAAGAAGGAGCCTCCTGTTGGGCTGCGGGCCCATTCCACCAGGGCAACGGCTGCTACCACGGCTTTGGGCCGCGTTGTTCCGCTGCCGGTTATTTGTCAGGCAGCTACGTGGGCCTCGCTGCACACGTTTACAAAGCATTACTGCCTTGACAGTCAGGTCCGGAGGGACGGCTTCTTTGGCCGTTCTGTCCTCCAGGACTTCCTTGTCTGATCTTTGTTCGCAGACCCACCACCGGGGTTGGTATTGCTGGGGTATCTATTCTAAGGTAAGGAATCTGTCACTAACGTGTCTCTTTCAGATGCACAAGTTACTAACTTGTGTAACGATATATCTGTAAGAGACAGTAGTTAGTGACAGATTCCTACCGCCCACCCATCCTCCCCGTTCTGCGAACTGATTTCTAGGGTTAAGGACATCCCTTTCAGGGCCCTAGTATTTTTCAGACACCTCTGTCAGCTTCTTGCATGGCTCTGCGTTCCTGGCGCGGAAAGTCGTGTACAGAACTGACGTCAGCGCGCAGGGGCGGCGCCTAAGTACTGCCCGCGACGTCATCCCGGCGATCATGACGCCGACGACTAACGCGGAGCCGCACGGCGCCGCCTACCGACGCGCAAGGGTACTGCTACGCAAAAAACTTTCCGGATCCAGCCTGACGCCTGGGGATATTCTAAGGTAAGGAATCTGTCACTAACTACTGTCTCTTACAGACATATCGTTACACAAGTTAGTAACTTGTGCATCAGGGGTTCCAGTCTTCCCCTATTGCGACGACTGGCTGTTGAAGGTGGGCTCGCCCCAGGCTGTAGTTTCCCACCTCCAGACTACGGCAGACCTCCTGCAGTCGCTGGGGTTCAATATAAACGTGCCGAAGTAACACCTGACTCCCTCTCAGACGCTGCTTTTCATTGGGGAAGTTCTGGACACAGTGCAGTTTCGGGCCTATCCTCCCGAACGGCGTGTCCAAGATATTCAGGCTATGGTACCGATGTTACAGACTCTATCTTGGATCCTGGTTAGAATGACTCTGAGGCTGTTGGTCCTCATGGCCTCCTGCATCCTGCTAGTGACCCATGCACGGGTGCACATGCAGGCTCTGCAGTGGAACCTGAAGTTCCAATGGGCGCAGCATCAAGGAAATCTCACCGACCTGGTTCAGATTTCAGAGGGCACTGCGCACGACCTGCAGTGGTGGCTCAGGGACCAGGATTGGGTCATGGGCAGACCTCTCTCCCTTCCCCACCCAGATCTCACAGTAGTAACAGATGTGTCACTTCTGGGATGGGGTGGCCATCTGGGGGAGGTGGAGATCAGAGGACTCTGGTCTCCGGCGCAAGCCAAACTCAATATCAACCTGTTGGATCTTCATGCGATCCGGCTGGCACTGAAAGCCTTTTTGCCATTAATAAATGGAAGGCTCGTACAGTTGATCTGAAAGAAACAGTTAGTTATAGATTCCTTACCTTAGAATTACCCCCAGGCGTCAGACTGGATCCGGAAAGTTTTTTCGTCAGCAGTACCCCTGCGCGTCAGAAGGTGGCGTCGGTCGACTCCGCGTTCGTCGTTGGCGTCGTGGTCGCTGGGATGACATCGCGGTAGCTACATAGACCCCGCCCTCAGGCACTGATGTCAGTTCTTTATTTTTCCGTGCCAGCTACCGCAGATCTGGAGAGAGCGGTACCTCCAGTCACTTTTTGACAGACTTTTTTCTCGACATTTGTCGACGTTGTTTTTGAGTCTTTCGACTCCTGGTGCACGAGGGATGCCCGGCTTCAAGGCTTGCGGTTCCTGTAGCCGACTGATGTCGGTGACGGATCTGCACCGCGAGTGCCTATTCTGCCTGGAGCGCGACCATGACCCCAAGTCGTGCTCCGACTGCCGGACCATGAATCCGAAGTCTTTGCGGGAGCAGTCCCGAAAGCTTCTCGAGGCCCGGCAGTCGGCTCCGCGCCGCTCGAGGGACTGGTTGCGGAGCCACCATCATTCTTCTTCCAAGTCTTCGCACTCGGGGTCAGGTAAGTCGAAGCACAAGAAGTCGAAGAAGCATAGTCGCTCTTTGACTTCTCCCCGTCTGCCGACGCAACGAGGGATGCGGGTGGTGCCCCTCCCGCGGCTCCGCGAGCGGCGCCCGAAGGGTCGACTCCGGGTTTCCCACCCTTTCCAGGACCTGGAGCGACCCCTGCCCAGCTTCGTCAAGTTTACGAAGCGGTGCACGCCTTCTTTGGGCAGCCCAACTCTGCCGGCGCGCCTTCGGGTCCCGCAGACTCGGCTGGGGGCCCTGGGCCTTCGGCGCAGATTTCACCGGCACCGCAGCCGGTGTCGGCTGTGTCCCCAGCCGACGTCAGCCCCTCAAGGTAGACACGGAGCCGGACCGGCGTCGACCGGCGCCGGATCCGGCTCCGACGGGTACTTTTGTGCCCCTGTTCTACCCTGGCTCTTTGAGACCAGATTGGCAGCCAGAGGAGGGTGAGGAGGACTGGGAGGGGTCTGGAGACTCTTTAACTGACCAGTTAGGTTATGAACCGGACTAGAGAGAGGAACTGGGGGAAGCCAGTGGTCTGGATACCTCACCAGACCTTGGCATGTTGTCTCCTCCTACCGTGGCTACAGAGGAGGGGGCGTCTTATGCCGTGGTGTTGCGTAGGGCGGCCGAGGCTCTCCGCCTCGAGCTACCTACGGTGGCAATCTGATAGACATCTAGCCGCAGATTCCTTAACTTAGAATATCCCCAGGCGTCAGACTGGATCCGGAAAATTTTGCGCAGCAGTACCTCTGCGCGCCGGGGGGCGGCGCCGCCTGGCACCGCCCCGACGTCGTCCCCGGACATGACGTCAGTGGAGCCATATAGGACCCTACCGGCGCGCTGATGTCAGTTTCCTTCTTTTCCATGTTCCTACGCGGATCCTGGATTCAGCTGTTCCTCTGGCCTGTTTTTCTTTAGGCCCTTTTTCGACGTCCTTTGGCGTCGGGGAACAGTGTGCGATGCCTTCGAGCTTTAAATTGTGAGAGACTTGTTCGCGCCAGATGTCGGCGTCACATGCAAATGGCGTCAGACCCGCACGCCATTTGCATGTGGTGTCTTGGGTCGCACCACGACTCCGTGCAGTGTGCCGCCTGCCGGCAGATGCGCCCAAAGTCCCTACGGGAGCGCCGGATGAAGCTCTTGGCTGCCCGGATATCCCGCGCGGCGTCTCCCCGACGTTCTCTGGTTGGTTCTTCTCTCCGCGTCCGCTCCCCGAGTCGCTCCCGCGAATGTCGCTCGTCTACAGGTAAGTCAAAGCACAAGTCACGGAAGTCGAAGTTCTCGCTTCCACGTGACGATGGGGGCCATGGTTCCCGTTCCCTCACGGAGCCGTGCCCCCCCCTGGAGTCGACCTCCATTTACCCGCCCTTTCCGGGTACTGGTGCGACTCGGCCCCAGATGGAAACCTACTACCAGGCTCTGCACTCCATCTTCGGGTCACCTCCTCTCCCTGGCGCGCCTGCCTTTGGGTCCCACAGTGGAGGTAGGCATTCAGGTCGGATCTCCGCCGGCGGGTTCGCCCTCGGCGCCGACCGAGTGCCTCGGCTCCGGAGTTGTGCCGGCGTCGGGTTCCAACCCCGATGGGCGTTCCAGCCCCACGCCGTGCCATTCTGCCTTGTCTCCGCATAGCCCCTGGTGGCTCCCTGCGTCGACATTGGCATCAGCGGCGCCATGCCTGTCGCCTCCTGGTCCTCAGGCTCTTTCTCCGCACCTCTCGGTGGTGGGGACGTCGCCGCCGGGTAGCCCCTCGTGGAGGTCGACGTCGGTTCGACGCCATTTCGGCGTCGTTCGCCGTCTGAGTGGTCGCCGGCGCCTGTTGGTTCTCCACTTCCAGAGAACACAGACCCGATGTGCCCGGACTTGTCTCCACGCCGGTTGGCTCCAATGCCATGTGGGCAGTGGCCCCTTGTTCCTCCTGCTGTGGGACGTGTCAGCTTGCAACCGTCCCCTACAGATGGGCTATTGTCGTCCCCAGGACGCCCAGTGAAGCTGGTGCTTTGTTAGGTCTCGCCTGAGCCAGCGCATGCGCTGGTCTGGCAAGACATTTAGTAGCGGCTTTCAGAAATGCGACCACTTTTTTGTCCTGGCCTAGAGCATGCGAGAACGCGCACAGTAACGCGCGCATTCCTCGCATGCTTCAGGCCATCTGCCTTTCCTTTCCAACCCTCCTCCCCTCCCCCACCACAGAGCGCGTCTAGCAGCCGCGCGGCCGTGTCACTTTCACGGCCGCGCATCACTTGCTCTCCCGCTCCTCCCCCTCCCCCACCACAGCGCGCGCCCAATGCTTCTTTTCTTTACTTTATTGCTTTTAAAGCTGCGACTTTGCAAAGGTTGTTTTTTTTCTCAGGGCGCCTGGACTTTACATCGACGAGGGCTGAAGATCTGGGTAGTGCATCAGTCTTGCCGCTTGCGTGTTTCGGGACACCCGTGTCGTAACTATTCTCCCACGGTGTTACTCGACTTATAAGTGTTGTCACTGGCTCCCTGCTGAGACTTCACCAAGGTGTGAGGTAAGCTCGCCTTGGAAGCGGGAGTCGCGGCTGCCAGAGCTCAGGCGGCTCCCAGGGCGCAGTCACGGTCCCTGTCCAGAGAGGACTTCTGCAGTGTCAGAGGCTTTCTCTTTTTGTCTCTCCCTTCCTACATGCTGCATACCCTCTACCCCTTCTCTCTCTCCACACGCACGCACACACATACTCTTTCTGTCTCCCTGTCTCACAAACCATCTCACTTGTGCGCACACACACACACACAACCACACACACACACACACACACAACCACACACACAACCACACACACACACACACACACACACATATATTGCCACACAGTCTCTGCCCCTCATACCTGGTTCTGTTTGCCTCTAGTTTTTTTTCGGTTCTCTCTCTCCAACACACAAACCTAGAAATTCTCTCACCCTGACCCACGCCCTTCTCGCACATATAAACAGTCTTTCACATGCGTTCTTCTGCATGTCTACACACACACACACACACGCGCGCGCACACACACACTCTACCTCTGTCCCTATCTCCCATTCTCTCTCTCACACACACTTTCACTCTGATGCACACACCCCCTACCTCTTTCTTCTTCCACATCGCGCGCGCACAAACACACTCATACACACACACACATACACCCCACTAGGAGACCATGAGCGAATGTATTTTTCAGCATGTGCTTTAGCTATTAGCTGTAAACTGAGAACATTAACAGGATGCCACGGGGACCGCATTACCATACACATCTGTATATATTCATTGATTCCCTCTAATTGTCACTGACATGAACTGCTCGTTCGCGTCGTGATGGCAAAAAAAAGTTTCAGAGTGCTGAACCTTTTAGTCACCGGGAAATGCAGTTCCGATATTTGTGGCTTGAACATAAATTTTCTTAAATGATAAAGTGGGGCGCCTCCGGTCCCCAAGCACCAGAAGCGGCATTTAGACAACGGTTGTTTTGCTTCCTCTGAAGCCGACCTGTAAGGCAGCGCGTGTGGACCTCAGGAAGTTCAAAGGTGACTCAAGCTCACCACTGAGAGACTACTCCCTCCCCCCCACCCCTACCCCCCCCATAGCCCAAGGGCCTGCCGCGTCAACTACACACAAATGACGTCCTTTGGTGCCAGTGAAGTCCAGTGCTTTCACTGGGACGTTGTTCTGGACACCTAGAAGACCTAGCAGATGTTACTTGAGTCACACTAGTGTGGTGGTGTTAAACACAGGGGCACTGCTTTCAGAGTCTCTTTGGCCCCTAAGGGGACCCCAATCACCTGCCAGCTCTTTCACGGGAGCGCAACATTTCCATGCCCCCATCTGACCAAGGTTTCCATTTCAGACAACAGACCCCGGTGTCTCACAGAGGATCTGGAAAAGAACTTCTTATAGCTTCTCCTCTCCCCCCGCCCAGACTGACTGCTTTATTATCTGTACATATAGGGGCCGACATGCTTGCGTTATTGAAAAATGAGTGTGACAAAGAATAATAGATTAAAGAAAAAAGTGATGAAAATGATGTCACTGGCCTTACACCTGGCTATGTCAGCTATGAGGTGTTCAATGTTGCCATCAATGATGTCATTTCAGGTATAATCAGTGATGTCCTGTATGAGGTCATAAGCAGTGCATGACAGTGTGAGTTCTCTTCCAGGGGATACTCATCAATAGTCATAAGCACTGAATAGTCCCGCCCACGTGCGGGGACCCCGGAGCAATAGCCAATAATATGCATATATATACACATAAATACCCATATATACATATACATATATATATATATAGATAATATGCATTATATACATATGCAGCCTGAGAACATGTCACTAGGCTCAAAAAAACTGCCGCCATTACATTGTAAATCTTTTACCTTGAAAACATAAAGACATATAAATCATAATATACTTATGATACATATAAAGAAAACTGCTTTGAGTTTGCTTTGAAAAACACAACCTTTATTTTCAAAGGTAAAAAGGTAAGATCATAGAGGCAGATTAGCCTAGAAAGGCTGCATAGAAAATAATTGAAAAATTGGCGCCGTGCCTTTAAGACCCCAGGAACCCCCAGGCTCCCATCATGCACCACAGGTGACAGTTAGGTCAGTTCTTTTGGACGGCGTATAACAGTATAATCACAGTATGGGTAACAGGTACATATATATATGAGCATGGTATTCGTCTGGGGAGGAGGGAGGGTTGCTTATGACTTTAATGAGTATACCCCTGGAAGAGAACTAGGATTACAGGTAAGTAACTTATCCTTCTCTTCCAGGGGATACTCATCAATAGTCATAAGCACTGAATAGAGTAGCAAGCCCATCCCCTTACCCTGCGGACGAATACCAGCATATCAAAACCATTTTACCAAAACATATATTACCCAAACAAATTTCTCAAGGATGCTTGACCAAACTGAGCATCCGCTTGAGTGTCAGAATCAAGGCAATAATGGCGTCTATATATATATATGTAGATATCCACAACAACTCCGTCAACCACCTGGGAATCCTCACCACAAACGGAGCACGGACCACAAATTGGTGCAGAACAGTTTATTAGTGCTCTCCGACCTCTAGAGTGGTGTTATGTACTCACCCGAGGTTCCTTCCTAAGGTGATCTCGGATTTTCACATCAACCAGTCAGTTACTCTTCCTACTTTCTTTGCAAACCCTGTCACTCCTGCTGAGAGAGCTCTACACTCTCTAGACCTAAAAAGAGTGTTAAAATTCTATCTTGATAAAACAAAAAGTGTACGGAAGTCTGACCAACTGTTTGTGAATTATGGTCTGTTGAACACTGGTTTCCCTGCCTCTAAAAGGTCCATTTCTAGATGGATAGTGTCATGTATCACGTTATCTTATCAACTGGCACATAAGCAACTCCCGGGCAAGCCGAGAGCGCATTCTACAAGAGGAAAAGCTGCTACAATAGCGATGATTAGGAATGTACCTATTCAAGAAATTTGTAAAGCAGCCACATGGCGTTCGGTCCATACTTTCGCACGCCATTATTGCCTTGATTCTGACACTCAAGCGGATGCTCAGTTTGGTCAAGCATCCTTGAGAAATTTGTTTGGGTAATATATGTTTTGGTAAAATGGTTTTGATATGCTGGTATTCGTCCGCAGGGTAAGGGGATGGGCTTGCTACTCTATTCAGTGCTTATGACTATTGATGAGTATCCCCTGGAAGAGAAGGATAAGTTACTTACCTGTAATCCTAGTTCTCTTCCAGGGGTATACTCATCAAAGTCATAAGCAACCCTCCCTGCTCCCCGGACGAATACCATGCTCATATATATGTACCTGTTACCCATACTGTGATTATACTGTTATACGCCGTCCAAAAGAACTGACCTAACTGTCACCTGTGGTGCATGATGGGAGCCTGGGGGTTCCTGGGGTCTTAAAGGCACGGCGCCAATTTTTCAATTGTTTTCTATGCAGCCTTTCTAGGCTAATCTGCCTCTATGATCTTACCTTTTACCTTTGAAAATAAAGGTTGTGTTTTTCAAAGCAAACTCAAAGCAGTTTTCTTTATATGTATCATAAGTATATTATGATTTATATGTCTTTATGTTTTCAAGGTAAAAGATTTACAATGTAATGGCGGCAGTTTTTTTGAGCCTAGTGACATGTTCTCAGGCTGCATTTGTATATAATGCATATTATCTATATATATATGTATATATGGGTATTTATGTGTATATATATATATGTAGATATATGCATATTATTGGCTATTGCTCCGGGGTCCCCGCACGTGGGCGGGACTATTCAGTGCTTATGACTTTGATGAGTATACCCCTGGAAGAGAACTAGGATTACAGGTAAGTAACTTATCCTTATGGTTCACATATTACATCACAACTGGCACATTTCAGGGGTCTTTAGATTTTGTAACAGCCATAACATTATTTAATTGTGCTTTTCGCAGCGAATGCCTCAGGTTATTTCAGATCGAAAGGCTTTTTTTGTCCCATGGTCATTAATTTACTTCTAACTCTGTGATTTAACAGAGAATTTCATAGTTTTTTTTTAAAGAAACATTCTTATGAGCTGCTTCCAATGTTGTACCGGTGGTTTTGTGGATGTATGTGGTTGATATATATATAATGGGCATGATGGTGAATGATAATGGGTCTGTTTGATGCTGCAGCCTACCCCCAGTGGGCAGGGCCTTCAGCCATATGGAATGGGAATTGACTGAAGGGGCTGGCAGATCCATCTTGCCGCTCACCTCCTCTGCATGTAGCCTTTAATCCCATTCAGCTCTAGTTTGCTGCAGGCAGCCGACCTCCCATGCAGCCAGCTTCCCACTGCTCATTATGTTTACCAATTTAGCCAAATTCCGGTACCAAACCGTTTATGCTAATAATATCACATGGCTCCAAAGTGATTAGGAAATCAAATCTTTTTTTGGACCCTTCTCCACCTCTAACTTTGCCAGCCCTTTCCAGCTGTACAAGAAACCTGGGACACCTGCTCTCGGCTACAATCAACATATCAATAAAAAATAAACACATAAATTACAGCTGATTTTTGTGCAGATTTCGCAGAGGATGTGACATTATTAGCAGATTAATTTTTATTTGCTTCCATTCTTTTTTTTCTCCCACCTCCTTGTTGTTTTTGCCTGTAGCTTATGTCATGCTGTGAGTCGGCCAGATGTGCAGACCTGTGAATTTGGCCAAAGCTGTTAGCAAATCAAAGATTTATAGGCTTTTCTTTAACTTTGGCCCCACCATATCAGACCTCTTTCGAATCTGAGATCCCAGCGCTGGGATGAACTTGATAGGAGCCTGTGACATTTCATCGGGGTTCATTAAACAACACCAAAATAATTAGCAATTTAATCCATTCTTGGCCACCATTATAGAGTGCATCCCCTTAACGGAACTGCATAAAACAAAAAAAAAATCAAGAGTCAGGTAATCATGTGTAGGATCTGATATTTTTGTGCAGAGCCTTGAAAATGTGCTACATTTATTAGCAAATCAATGATTTTTACAACAACCTATATCTCCCCTGACGCCTTAAGTGCTTCTGCATGAAACGTGCTGTATGGACCTAACTTGCTGGCAGCCTGACAAATTTGATGCAGCTTATTGAAACAGTTCCAAAGTTGTTAGCACATAAAGACAGTTTTGCACTCGCTTTAATTTTGCCACGTTGAAGGATGTGTATGAAACTTAACATAGCACGGAACACTAAAAATGTTAAAGCACTGCCACATTCCATGTGGATTAGCCATAGTGTACCACAGTTATAAGCAAACAAGCATTGGCATAGCCAATAGGTCTCGCCTTTGGGACCTTATAAGTGTTTAGTTATCCAGCACAATATCCTTGGTGCAACAACATCAACTGTTGCATGGCTAAACACTTATAGGGTCCCAAAGGCGAGACCTATTGGCTATGCCAATGCTTGTTTTTAAGGGGTGTTCGCAGGGCTGCAGCTGTTTTACACTTGCACCCTCCTTCTGTCTCCTTGTCCTCCGATCTGTTATTGGATCTCCTCCACCAGGGTGCGGTGGATATATAGCCCTTGCTGCCTTTTAGCGGCTTGTTATTCGACGCCCTTCTCGGGACGTGGGCACGGCCCTCTTCAGGAGATGCTGTCGACAGGGCCATTGCGCATAGGCATCGTCCGACCCCTGGGAGCCCAGCCTGTTTGTCCCTTCAGCCTAGGGCTCACGGCCTCGTAGTGCAGGTGTCTTTCGCCACGCAGCCTTCCTATCCACCTCTGTTGCAGCCTCCTACTAGGGAGTCTCGTTGGTTGGAGACATGTGGACGCGGCATTTTTGCGTCCGCTAGTTCAGCCTTACGTGCTCTGAACACGGCTTGCGTCTTTGCCCGGGCTTCTTGTGCCCTTTGGGACTCTGTGTAGTGTCTTTTGCCTACCCTCGCTGAGTGTACTCGGGCTGACATGGCTCATCTCCTTCATGAAGGCCGAGAGATGGCGCGCTTTACCATTCGGTCCGCCGTTGACTCTACCGATTCGGTGGGTCGGGCAATGGCGAGGTCCGTTGCTTTGCGCCGCCATGCTTGGCTGCGCGACGGGGGTTTCCCCGACAATGTCCGTGACAGTCTCCGGGATTTGCCATTTGATGGTGTGTCCCTGTTTGATGCACATGCGGACTCTGCGTTTCACCGCCTTCTGTCTACCCTTCCGTAGTTTTTGTTCCAGTTGCGGTCCTTGTCCTCACCCTCTGCTCTGTTGTCTTTGCTTCATGTTGGCCCTGGGTTCATGCTGTAATACCTGAACGGCCTGGGCGGCTTCTCGCCGAATTTTCTTTCTTTCATGCAGCAGGTCAGCTGCTTCTCTTTCTGAGTCACTATACCCTAGTTGTTCAGGTTGCACACCCTTACTCCAAGGGTTATGTATTCAGAACCTGTGGTTTCTGGGTTGCAATTTTACTTCCTCTGTCTATAAGCTCACGCTCCAGAGGTGCCCCTTGTTGGGGTTGATACTTACCCTATGTGGGGTATTTGTTAGCTATTGTATAGCTGCCTTCTTCCCACAGTAGTCTTTGTACGCTTCTGTGGGGTCCTTTTCACTAGGTTGTCCTGCGGCTGTGCCTGTACCTTTTAAACACTGCTGCTGCGGGCCCTTCCGGGACCTTCTTGCGGTCCATTTGTTGGGCTCTCTCATGGTGTCGGCTGCTGGTCTGTGGTACTCCCCTGCATCTTACCGATCCATTTCTTCAGGCCGGGAGGGCTTTCAGGTCCCTCCCGTCTCCTCCTGGTTCTTTCGCTGCGGCCGTTACATCTGTGGACGGCCTACCAGAGGGCCCTGTCGCTGTCCCCGAACACGCACAGCTAGCTCAGCACTATCCTTCTGTGTTCTATAAGCGTACGATACCTGGTCCCTAGTAGGCTCGCTGTCCCGGGCTGGTGCATTTTTTCCGGCAACTTTACGTTGCCTAGTTCTACTCTGATATGTCCATACTGCGAAGCCCTTTCATGGTTGGACTTCGCTCTCCATGGTGGCGTTCTGGCCCCAGACGTTGATGCTGTTCATTGTCTTGTGCCTTGCTTTTTTGGCCACTTCCCCTGCCAGAGCTTCCCATTTCCCTGTTGCATTCCGCGCAGGTGTTGTCGTGCTTTCCTTCGGGCTGCGGTTGCTGCTCTCAGCGGGAGTGTTCTCTTCAGAACATTGTTTGTCTGGTGGCTTCCAGTACTGCTCGGCCTCCCTGTCTGTCTCGCGGTAGACAGTGGATCTTCCCTACCGCCTGTGGCTGTTGCGTCTGGCTCTGGGCATTGCTCTGTCCGGTGCCGCTGCTGCATGGCTGTTGGGGCTATGGTGTTTTTTCTTTCTCACTGGTGTACTACACACACCCAGGCCTCCCGCAGGCATAGTCCTCCTTGCGGTGGCCGTGGTCTTGTCACTCACTTTTCGTGAGCGCAAGTCTGCTACGTGTGTTAGTTTTGCCGGCTCTCTTTCACGCGATACACCCTGGTGGTGCGTCTCTCGTGTCTCAGCTTTTGCTCGTGGCGCTTGATGGGGCCTTCTCCTTTCCATGGTGTGGTTCTGGCGGTACATACAGTTTCTCTTGTGTTCTTCTGTTCCCCACGTGCGTGGCACTGGTTGTTGCCATTATTCTCTGCCTTTTGCTGCCCTCCCTTTCACAGGACCGGTGCATGGGCGATGGTGCATTGGCAGGTCTTGTGTTTCCTGTAACACTGACTCATCTTGGGCGTCGTCAGCATCCTTCCGCTGCTGTTCCCACTTCCACAGTGCTTCTTTCCCTGTCATGCATGTCCGTTCTGCCTGCTCGGACTCGGTACGTTCTTGTACCCTAGTTAGACCTTTCTCTTTTGACGGTCCTTCGGATCCTGTGGATCCCTCACATCCTGCAGTTGGTTCCTTTCCGTTTACAGCAGGTATCCACTCTCATTCCGCACTGCCCTTCTGGTTCTGTGCTCATTTTCTCCACTGTTTACCCAACAGGGATTTTCTGCCGCCCTCTGCAGCTTTTAATGCCTTTGCCTCTCATTGTTGGCCACTCCCTACGGAGTATCCTGGTCCGGTGTTGGCCACTCTGGCAGTGCTGCCCCCACTGTGTTTAGTCAGCTGGTTGACACTTCTGTTCCCTTGGGAACTTAGTGGGGTTCTGTTGCAGACCCGCCTCCTATAGGGTATGGCTTTGGTATCTATTCTAAGTTAAGGAATCTGCGGCTAGATGTCTCTATCAGATGTACGAGTTACTTACCTTCGGTAAAGATGTATCTGAAAGAGACACGTTAGTGACAGATTCCTTACCTTAGAATATCCCCAGGCGTCAGGCTGGATCCGGAAAGTTTTTTGCGTAGCAGTACCCTTGCGCGTCGGTAGGCGGCGTCGTGCGGCTCCGCGTCCGTCGTGGTCGCCGGGATGACGTTGCGGGCAGTACTTAGACGCCACGCCGCCCCTGCGCGCTGACGTCAGTTCTTCTTTTTCCGCGCCAGTAAGCGCAGATCCGGGAAGAGCAGTGCCCTAGTCAATTTTTTACTATCCTTTTTGTGATTTTTTTCACTGTTTCTCCAAACGAGTCTTCACGACTCCTAAGGTGTCGTAGGGATGCCCGGCTTTAAGCCCTGCGAGGCCTGTGCTCGCATGATGTCGATCACGGACCCGCATCTCGAGTGTCTCTTCTGTCTCGGCCGAGACCACAACACGAAGTCGTGCCCTGACTGCCGGAAACTTCATCCAAAGGCTTTGCGAGAGCGGTCTCGAAAGCTGCTCGAGGTCCGGCAGTCGGCGCCGCACCAAGCCCCGGTCCCGGGAGAGGTCGAGGGGCCGGACGCGGAGTCCCCACCGTTCGTCGGAATCCAAGTCTTCGCGCTCCTCCGGTAAGTCGAAGCACAAGAAGTCTAAGCGGCGTCATCGCTCTAAGACTTCGCCTCGCCGGTCTCGCGACTCGGCTGAGGCCCCAATCGGCACCGTCCCCGCGGCCCCGGACATGCCTGTAGAGCCGCCCCCGAATTACCCGTTCTTTCCGGGGTCGGGGGCGACTCAGGCCGAAATACAGGCATTCCTGTCGGCCATGGCCCGCCTCTTCGGGCCTTCAGGTCCCTCCGGTGCGCCTTCGGGCCCTGATGGGGTTGCCCCGGCGCCGCCGTCGACTCCGGTCCCGGCGCCGCTTGTCCCACCAGCCTTCATCCCGGCCTCGGCTCCGGCCCCGGCCTCGATCCCGGCTCCGGTGGTGCCGCAACCCACATCGACGCCGGTTGACCTAACCACGCCTCCGCCGACGTCCCCGGTGCCGTTCCTGACGCCGTCCGGGGCTCCGGACGACGTCGTTCCCCGGTTCTCTCCGGCTCCGGACATGGAGCCGGACCGAAGACGCCGGTTCCGGCGCCGATGAGACCTTGAGTCCCAAATGTCCCTCCTCCTCCATATTTTGAACCAGAGGAGGACCAGGAGAGCTGGGAGGGGTCTGAGGACCCTCTCACGCAACAGTGTGAGTTTGACCCGGACTGGGTTGAGGAACTTGGGGATGCCAGTGGTCTAGACACCTCCCCTGACACTGGCATGCTGTCTCCTCCCGTGGCTACGGAGGAGGGGGCTAATTTTGCAATGGTGTTGCGTAGAGCTGCTGGAGCCTTACATCTCCAGTTGCCTACTGTGGCCGTCAGGACTAACAACCTGACAGAAGTGCTTCAGCCGGCGGCTTCCTCTTCGGAGACTGTGCTGCCGTTTAATGATGCACTCACTGACGTTCTTTTGGGTACCTGGTCCAAACACACCACAGGGGCTCCTGTGGATAGGAACGTGTCCCGACGCCATCGCCCTGCTCCGGGCGACCCCCTGTTTCTCTCCCAACATCCCACCCCTGAGAGCTTGGTTGTCCAAGCCTCTCCCTCCCAAACCGCCTTCCCTACCGCCCCTCCGGATAGGGAATCCAAACGCCTGGACCAATTTGGGAAGAAGGCTTTTTCTTCCTCCAGTGCTGGCTTGCGGTCCGTCAACACCGCTTGCCTTTTGGGCCGATATACCCTCTCCCTGTGGGATTCGGTGGCGGCTGTTTTGCCGCAGTGTTCTGAGGAGGTCCAGACACTGCTTACCCGCGCCATTGCGGAAGGGTGAGATGCGGCTAAATACACCATCCGTTGTGGCCTTGATACCGCCGACTCGCTGGGCAGATCGCTTGCTACGACGGTGGCGCTCCGTCGCCACGCCTGGCTGAGGACAACTGGTTTCTCGGGTGATGTCCAGAATACACTCATGGACATGCCCTTTGATGGAGTCGGTCTCTTTGGTTCAAAGGCAGACCATGCGCTGGAGCGGTTTAAGGACTCACGGGCTACGGCCAAGTCCCTGGGCCTTTCTGTTGTACGCCCTCCGCTCAGCTCTGCTTTTCGCCCCTTTCGTGGCCACGGAAGGGGCGCCCAGTCACGTCAGATGCCCAGCCACCGGCCCGCACAGCAAGCGTCTACCCGTGGCCGAGGACGTGGATACCGCCGTGGCGGTTCGGGCAACTCAGCGTGCGGGTCAGGCCACCACCTCCAACCCGTCCGCGGCCTCCAAGCCCTCCTAGTCCCTCCTTTCCGGTGCACGGCACGCCCAGTAGGGGCAGGGTCCGCCATCACCTTCACCACTGGCGTCCCATCACCTCGGACAGGTGGGTCTTGGACATTGTCCGAAGGGGCTACTCCCTCCCCTTCGAGACCACCCCCAGCCATGCCACCTCAATTCCACCGCATGTCAGGGGATCACTTGGTACTTCTACAGAAGGAAGTCACGGCCCTCTTGGCCAAGAGGGCCATCGAGCATGTTCCGGCCCCAGAAGTAGGTCGTGGTTGCTACTCCCACTACTTCCTGGTGCACAAAAAGGACAAGGAGGACATGCGTCCTATCTTGGACCTCCGGAACATCAATCGCTTCCTCCGGAAGGAGAAGTTCAAGATTCTCACCCTAGCTCAGGTCTTGACTGCCCTCGACCCTGGAGACTGGTTGGTAGCGTTGGACTTGCAGGACGCTTATTTTCACATCCCCGTCCTGCCGGCCCACCGGCGTTACCTGCGGTTCACAGTAGGCCTCGAGCATTTTCAGTTCACCGTGCTCCCCTTTGGCCTTACAAGTGCCCCTCGGGTGTTCACGAAAGTGATGGCGGTGGTCGCAGCTCATCTGCGCCGGGCAGGGGTTCCAGTCTTCCCCTACCGCGACGACTGGCTGCTGAAGGCGGGCTCGTCCCAGGCAGTCGTCTCCCACCTCCAGACTACGGCCGAACTCCTGCACTCGCTGGTGTTCTCCATCAATGTGCCGAAGTCGCATCTGATTCCTTCTCCACAGCTCCTTTTCATCGGAGCAGTTCTGGACACGACGCAGTTTCGGGCCTATCCTCCCGAACGGCGAGTCCGGAATATTCAGGCTATGATTCCGATCTTTCAGCCTTTATCCTGGGTTTTGGTACGGATGACCCTGAGGCTGCTGGGCCTTATGGCCTCCTGCATCCTGCTGGTCAATCATGCCAGATGGCATATGCGGGCTCTGCAGTGGGACCTGAAGTTCCAGTGGGCGCAGCACCAGGGCAACCTGTCCGATCACGTCCAGATCTCGGAGGGGACTGCAAAACAGTTGCAGTGGTGGCTCACGGACCGGCAATGGGTCATGGGCAGATCCCTCTCCCTTCCCCAGCCAGAGCACACAGTTGTGACGGACGCGTCCCTTCTGGGATGGGGCGGTCACATGGGAGAGGCGGAGATCAGAGGCCTCTGGTCTCCGGTGGAGTCCCGGCTCCATATCAACCTTCTGGAGCTCCGGGCGATCCGACTTACACTCAAGGCATTCCTTCCCTCTGTCAAAGGGAAGGTAGTGCAGGTGTTCACAGACAACACCACCGCCATGTGGTACTGCAACAAACAAGGCGGGGTGGGGTCGTGGACCCTTTGTCAGGAGGCTCTGCGCCTCTGGACATGGCTGGAACATCAGGGCATGTTCCTGATGGTTCAACACCTGGCTGGTTCCCTGAACGCCAGGGCGGACGAACTCAGCCGCAGGTGCATGATGGATCACGAATGGCGTCTTCACTCGGAAGTGGCGCAAGGACTCTTTCTACAGTGGGGAGAGCCTTGGTTAGATCTATTCGCCACCGAAGAGAACGCGCAATGTCATCAGTTCTGCGCGTTGGAATTTCCAAGGCGGCACTCGCTCGGCGACGCTTTTCGTCGCGAGTAGTTGCGGTCTGTTGTACGCCTTTCCGCCTATACCACTTCTACCCAGAGTGTTGAAGAAGATTCGGCACGACCGGGCCCAAGTCATTCTTGTGGCTCCGGACTGGGCTCGAAGAGTTTGGTATCCCGAGCTACTCAGTATGAGCGTAGATCCCCGATCCGTCTGCCTCTTCGGGAGGATCTTCTGTCGCAGCAGCAGGGGACGGTCCTCCACCCGAACCTGTCCAGCCTCCACCTGCTTGCGTGGAGATTGAGCGGCGGCAGTTGATTCCTTTCGACTTGCCTCCCGAAGTTTGTGATGTGATTCTGGCAGCCAGGCGTCCCTCCACTAAGGTGGTATACGCCTGCAGGTGGAACAAATTTGTGGCATGGTGCACAGCAAAGGCTGTGAACCCCCTTTCTGCCCCTCTTTCTGAGGTCCTTCTGTTCCTTCTTTCTCTGGCCCAACAGGGTTCTGCCCTGGGTACCATCAACGGTTATCTCTGTGATATCTCGGCCTTCCTCAGGCTCCCTGATCAGCCCTCCCTTTTCAAGTCCCCTGTTGTTAACAGGTTCTTAAAAGGCATTACACACCTCTTCCCTCCTGTTCCGTTTGTGATGCCTCAGTGGGACTTGAACTTGGTTCTTACCTTTTTAATGTGCGCTCCCTTTGAGCCTCTACATAACTGTCCTCTTCGTCTTCTGACTCTGAAGACTGCCTTTCTGGTGGCAATCACCTCCGCTCGGCGGGTGAGTGAGCTCCAGGCTCTATCATGCAAACCTCCCTTTCTGTCTGTCCATCCAGACAAGGTTGTTCTTAGGACGCGTCCGTCCTTCTTGCCAAAGGTGGTTACTGCCTTGCACATTGGGCAGACCATCACTTTGCCTACCTTCTTTCCGCCTCCGCATCCTTCCAGAGAGGAAGAGAGGCTCCACCGTCTGGACCCAAAACGTGCGCTCTCCTTCTATATCGACAGCACACGCCATTTCCGGGTGGATGACCAGCTCTTTGTTGGCTACGTGGGCGCCAAAAAAGGTCGGGCGGTGCACAAGAGAACCATCTCCCGCTGGGTAACCTTGTGTATCAAAGCCTGCTATTCTTTGGCTAAGAAGGAGCCTCCTGTTGGGCTGCGTGCCCATTCTACCAGGGCAACGGCTACTACCACGGCTTTGGGCCGCGGTGTTCCGCTGCGGGATATCTGTCAGGCAGCTACGTGGGCCTCGCTGCACACGTTTACAAAGCATTACTGCCTTGACAGTCCGGTCCGGAGGGACGGCTTCTTTGGCCGTTCTGTCCTCCGGGACTTCCTTGTCTGATTTTTATTCGCAGACCCACCACCGGGGTTGGTATTGCTGGGGTATCTATTCCAAGGTAAGGAATCTGTCACTAACGTGTCTCTTTCAGATGCACAAGTTACTAACTTGTGTAACGATATATCTGTAAGAGACAGTAGTTAGTGACAGATTCCTTACCGCCGCACTCCATCCTCCCGTTCTGCGAACTGATTTCTAGGGTTAAGGACATCCCTTTCAGGGCCCTAGTATTTTTCAGACACCTATGTCAGCTTCTTGCATGGCTCTGCGTTCCTGGCGCGGAAAGTCGTGTACAGAACTGACGTCAGCGCGCAGGGGCGGCGTCTAAGTACTGCCCGCGGCGTCATCCCGGCGATCACGACGCCGACGACGGACGCGGAGCCGCACGGCGCCGCCTACCGGCCAGCGCAAGGGTACTGCTACGCAGAAAACTTTCCCGGATCCAGCCTGACGCCTGGGGATATTCTAAGGTAAGGAATCTGTCACTAACTACTGTCTCTTACAGATATATATCGTTACACAAGTTAGTAACTTGTGCATTCAGGCTATGATTCCGATCTTTCAGCCTTTATCCTGGGTTTCGGTACGGATGACCCTGAGGCTGCTGGACCTCATGGCCTCCTGCATCCTGCTGGTCACTCATGCCAGATGGCATATGCGGGCTCTGTAGTGGGACCTGAAGTTCCAGTGGGCGCAGCACCAGGGCAACCTGTCCGATCACGTCCAGATCTCGGAGGGGACTGCAAAACAATTGCAGTGGTGGCTCTCGAACCGGCAGTGGGTCATGGGCATATCCCTCTCCCTTCCCCAGCCAGAGCACACAGTTGTGACGGACGCGTCCCTTCTGGGATGGGGCGGTCACATGGGAGAGGCGGAGATCAGAGGCCTCTGGTCTCCGGCGGAGTCCCGGCTCCATATCAACCTTCTGGAGCTCCGGGCGATCCGACTTGCACTCAAGGCATTCCTTCCCTCTGTCAAAGAGAAGGTAGTGCAGGTGTTCACAGACAACAACACCGCCATGTAGTACTGCAACAAACAAGGCGGGGTGGGGTCTTGGACCCTTTTTCAGGAGGCTCTGCGCCTCTGGACATGGCTGGAACATCAGGGCATGTTCCTGATGGTTCAACACCTGGCAGGTTCCTTGAACGCCAGGGCGTACAAACTCAGCCGCAGGTGCATGATGGATCATGAATGGCGTCTTCACTCGGAAGTGGCGCAAGGACTCTTTCTACAGTGGGGAGAGCCTTGGTTAGATCTATTCACCACCGAAGAGAACGCGCAATGTCATCAGTTCTGCGCGTTGGAATTTCCAAGGCGGCACTCGCTTGGCGACGCTTTTCGTCGCGAGTGCAGTTGCGGTCTATTGTACGCCTTTCCGCCTATAGCACTTCTACCCAGAGTGTTGAAGAAGATTCGGCACGACCGGGCCCAAGTCATTCTTGTGGCTCCGGACTGGGCTCGAAGAGTTTGGTATCTTGAGCTACTCAGTATGAGCGTAGATCCCCCGATCCGTCTGCCTCTTCGGGAGGATCTTCTGTCGCAGCAGCAGGGGACGGTCCTCCACCCGAACCTGTCCAGCCTCCACCTGCTTGCGTGGAGATTGAGCGGCGGCAGTTGATTCCTTTCGACTTGCCTCCCGAAGTTTGTGATGTGATTCTGGCAGCCAGGCGTCCCTCCACTAAGGTGGTATACGCCTGCAGGTGGAACAAGTTTGTGGCATGGTGCACAGCAAAGGCTGTGAATCCCCTTTCTGCCCCTCTCTCTGAGGTTCTCCTGTTCCTTCTTTCCCTGGCCCAACAGGGTTCTGCCCTGGGTACCATCAAGGGCTATCTTTGTGCCATCTCGGCCTTCCTCAGGCTTCCTGATCAGCCCTCCCTTTTCAAGTCACCTGTTAACAGGTTTCTGAAAGGCATTACACACCTCTTCCCTCCTGTTCCGTTTGTGATGCCTCAGTGGGACTTGAACTTGGTTCTTACCTTTCTTATGTGCGCTCCCTTTGAGCCTCTACATAACTGTCCTCTTCGTCTTCTGACTCTGAAGACTGCCTTTCTGGTGGCCGTCACCTCCGCTCGGCGGGTGAGTGAGCTCCAGGCTCTATCATGTAAACCTCCCTTTCTGTCTGTCCATCCAGACAAGGTTGTTCTTAGGACACGTCCGTCCTTCTTGCCAAAGGTGGTTACTGCCTTCCACATTGGGCAGACCATCACTTTGCCCACCTTCTTTCCGCCTCCGCATCCCTCCAGAGAGGAAGAGAGGCTCCACCGTCTGGACCCAAAACGTGCGCTTTCCTTTTACATCGACAGCACACGCCATTTCCGGGTGGATGACCAGCTCTTTGTTGGCTACGTGGGCGCCAAAAAAGGTCGGGCGGTGCACAAGAGAACCATCTCCCGCTGGGTAACCTTGTGTATCAAAGCCTGCTATTCTTTGGCTAAGAAGGAGCCTCCTGTTGGGCTGCGTGCCCATTCTACCAGGGCAACGGCTACTACCACGGCTTTGGGCCGCGGTGTTCCGCTGCGGGATATCTGTCAGGCAGCTACGTGGGCCTCGCTGCACACGTTTACAAAGCATTACTGCCTTGACAGTCGGGTCCGGAGGGACGGCTTCTTTGGCCGTTCTGTCCTCCAGGACTTCCTTGTCTGATCTTTGTTCGCAGACCCACCACCGGGGTTGGTATTGCTGGGGTATCTATTCTAAGGTAAGGAATCTGTCACTAACGTGTCTCTTTCAGATGCACAAGTTACTAACTTGTGTAACGATATATCTGTAAGAGACATTAGTTAGTGACAGATTCCTTACCGCCCCACCCATCCTCCCCGTTCTGCGAACTGATTTCTAGGGTTAAGGACATCCCTTTCAGGGCTCTAGTTCTATTGCACCAGTAGTCGGTCTCTGGCATGGCTCTGCGCTCCTGGCGCGGAAAAGTTGTGTACAGAACTGACGTCTGCGCGCGTGGGCGCGTCTAAGTAGCTCCGACGACGTCATCTCGGCGGCTACCACGCCAGCGATGTACGCGGAGCCGTACGACGACGCCTACCGACTTGCAGGGGTACTGCTACGCAAAACTTTCCGGATCCAGCCTGACGCCTGGGGATATTCTAAGGTAAGGAATCTATCACTAACTAATGTCTCTTACAGATATATCGTTACACAAGTAAGTAACTTGTGCTTTCGTTCTATCTGGATCGCACAAAACAATTCTGGGTGGATGATCAGCTCTTTGTTGGCTATGTGGGTGCCAAGAAAGGTCGGGCCGTGCAAAAACGGACCATCTCCTGATGGGTGGTTCTTTGCATCAAAATCTGCTATTCCTTAGCGAAAAAGGAACCTCCAGTGGGGTTGCGTACCCATTCCACCAGGGCGACGGCAGCCACTACTGCTTTGGGACGTGGAGTCCCCCTTCTTGACATCTGCCAGGCAGCTATGTGGGCTTCCTTGCACATGTTTACCAAACACTACTGCCTGGACAATCTGATAGAGACATCTAGCCGCAGATTCCTTAACTTAGAATATCCCCAGGCGTCAGACTGGATCCGGAAAATCCTTTTTCCCAGCAATACCTCTGCACGCCGGGAGGCGGCGCCGCTTGGCTCCGTCCTGACGTCGCCCACGCCAGTGACGTCAATGGAGCCATATAAGCCGCCCACGACGTGCTGACGTCAGTTTTTTCTTCTTTTCCGCGTCCTAATACCTCTGGCCTGTTTTTATAAACTTTTCAGGCCTTCTCGACGCCCTTTTTGCGTCAAGAAACAGTGTGTTCGATGCCTGCGGGCTTCAAACCGTGTCGGTCCTTCTCGCGCCAGATGTCGGCGACGGACCCGCACAACATCTGTATGTGGTGCTTGGGCGAGCACCACAACTCCGTGGAGTGCGACGCTTGCCAACAGCTGCGGCCCAAAGCCCTGCGGGAACGCCGCATGAAGCTGTTGTCTGAGCGGATGTCCCGAACTGGCCCCTCACAACGCCGGTCTCCTTCTCCGGCGGAATCGTCCACACGGCACCGGCGATCAAACCACGACGCTCCTGTTAGGGGCAGGTCCCTGGAACGTTGCCATCCTTTGCCTCCCTCTGGTAAGCACAAACGGAAGTCGCACAAGTCGTCAGCTTCACGCCGATATCATGTTGGGGCCTGTAGCTCACAGTCTTTGCCACATTCTGGCCCACAGCAGTCGGACCCCGCATATCCCCCATTTCCGGGTGCCGGGGCGACTCGTCCTCAGATGGAGGACTACTGCAGGGCTCTGCAGTCCTTTCTTGCATTACCCCCCCTCCCTGGCGCACCTTCCAGCCCCATAGGCGGGGTAGGGTCTCAGGTCCAGACTCCGCCGGCGGGCTCTCCCTCGGCTCTGACCGAGCGCACTGACTCTGACTCCATAGTCGCCGCAACATCGGGACACGGCCCGGAGGGGCATCCCACGGTGTCTAGCCCTTCCTTGGCGCCGGCGCACAGCCTTCCGGGGCTCCCTGCGACATCGCTGGAGGTGGCTGCGGCGCGGTGCGCATCACCGCTTCGTCACACTCTCTCCCCGCAGGTTTCCACCTCGGGTGACGTAGAGTCGATGCCGGTCCGACTCCGAGCGGTCGACACCTTTTCGGAGGTCGCAGACGCCGGCTCAACTCGGATGGCCGACGCCTCTTCGGAGGTTGCCGGCGCTGGCTCGGCTCCGGCAGCCAAGGCCTTTTCGGAGGTTACTGGCGCCGGCACGGCTCCGGCAGCCAAGGCCTTTTCAGAGGTGCCGGCTCGGCTCCGGCAGCCGAGACCTTTTCGAAGGTCGCCGGCACGGCTCCGGCAGCCGAGGCCTTTTCGGAGGTCGCCGACTTGGCTCCGGCAACAGGGGCCTTTTCAGAGGTCGCCGGCTCGATTACGACAGCTGAGACCATCCCCACTGCGGCGGTCGAGGCTTTTTCAGAGGTCGAAGACGCCGGCTTGGCGTCACCTCGGCGCCGTTCAACGCCACTACCATCTCCGGGTTCATTGGTGGAGGATGTACTCCCGGTGGATTCACCGCCCCCTGAGTCATTTCAACGCTCTCCGGTGCGCATGCCCATGGGGCATTGGCCTGCTCCTTTGGCTGAGTTTCTTTTGGGCGGCCGGATTAGCTTGCGTCCGTCCCCTACTGATAGCTTGCTGTCCCCACCTCGTGGTGCCACGGAGGCTAGTGGGACGTTTGTCAGGGCTGTTTGCGGGGCTACAGCCATTTTACGCATGCAGCTGCCCTCTGTCTCTAGGCCTTCCGAGCCTTTGCAGGAACTTCTCCACCAAGGCGCGGGGAACGTGGAGCCATTATTGCCGTTTGCGGAGTCATTATTTGACATCCTTCTTGGGACGTGGGCAAGACCCTCTTCTGAGGACCCCGTGGATCGTGCTGTGGCATATCGCCATCAGCCTGCTCCCTCTGAACCCCGCCTGTTTGACCATCCATCCTGGAGCAGGAGGGCTTGTGCTTGAGGCAGCCCTCTCTATCACTCCTGTTCCGTTGCACGCTCCCACTCGGGAGTCTCTGTGGTTGGAGTCATGGGGCCGTGATGGGTTTGCATCCGCCAGCTCGGCACTCCGGTCCCTGAACACTTTGTGTGTGTTTGCTCGGGCTACGTTTGCCCTTTGGGACGCTGTCGAGCAGCTCCTTCCCTCCTTGCCGGACAGCTCCCGTGCCGATCTAGTCCGCATTATCAGTGATGACCATGATATGGCGCATTTTTCAATTCGGTCTGCCATGGACACCACGGACTCGGTAGGTCGTGCTATGGCCAGGTCAGTTGTGTTGCGCCGCCATGCGTGGTTGCGCGATGGCGTTTTCCCACAACATATTCAGGAGCAACTTAGGGATCTGCCATTTGATGGGATCACTTTTTTTGACGCCCATGCTGACTCAGCAGTGCGACGACTCCTGTCTATGGTTGATTCTCTTCCCAGGTTTTAATCCTGTTGGAGGCTTTTGGAACACGTAACGGTGCCGTCACCTTTTTTTGTGTTACCCTTTGTGGATTACTAAGGTTCTCAGTTTCGTGACTGTTCAGCCGTTTTATTTCCTTCTTCTGGTACAGTAGTATAACTGTGTTGCCTTTCGTTTGAGCCTCTGCATCGAGCATGTCTTAAGAGGGACCCTGCTTTTTGTAAGGTGTGCCTTACCCTATGTGGGGTATTTGTTGGCGATTATATTGCTACTTTTCCTTGCCTAGGCACTTTTGCCGCAAGTTAATTCTTCCTACTATTGTAGGATATCAAATCTGGTGAGACCCATGGGCTTGATTTCTCTCCAGGGGTGGCGTATTGGTTGTCTACGGTGAGTCCGTAACACATCCCCGCCTCCATAGGGATGTCCGTTCCCTGATATTTGCTCCAGGGTTTTGTCACGCCTCTTCATTCCGGGCGTGTTCTTACAGCCTCGCTGTACACATCTTGCTTGTCTACGGGTGGACATGCGCCCCTGGGGGGCAGGTTCCTCTGGTCAGTTCCGGGACGGTATCTTCTGTATTCTGTGAATGCTTGCATTCTTCGTGCATACATATTCTGCTCTGAGTCTTTCTATTGCATTCAAAACGTCCCCGACAGGGTTTCCGGTTCCTTGCTTCCTGCAGAACGCAGGGTCCGGTTAATTCGTTCCTGTCCTCCGCATATTTCTTAATTCTCAAGGAGTAACTATTCTCCGTATTCTCCTACTTGGTGAATAGGGTCGGTCTATGGCGGAGTGTGCTTTTGGGCGATAGGCCTATGTCTGTGCCTTGTCTCCTCTTTAACGTTTCTTCAATTCATGACTCTTAGTGTATATATCGTAGGTTATACACGCTACAAGGGTGCTCACCTTCTAGGTTCTTTTCACCTAGTATTATGCCTTCTTGCACACTCTCTCCTTTCGGGATACAGTCCCCTCTGTGTTCCTGGCCCTGCCAGTTATCCGCTCACAGCAGCACTTTTTGATACATTTGGATGCATGCCTACCTCCTACGCTTGCTCCACCGTAACTCTTTTGTTGTCACTTGTCCTACAGGGTACACATTGTTATGCGTTTTTTATCTGAAAGAGACACGTTAGTGATAGATTCCTTACCTTAGAATATCCCCAGGCGTCAGACTGGATCCGGAAAGTTTTTCGTCAGCAGTACCCCTGCGCGTCGGTAGGTGGCGTCGTGCGGCTCCGCGTTCGTCGCTGGCATCATAGGCGCCGAGATGACGTCACAGAGACTACTTAGGCACCACCCATGCGCTCTGACGTCAGTTCTCTTTCTTTTTCCGCGCCAGCAAGCGCAGATCCGGTTAAGAACATGTACCCTAGTTATTTTTTAACTAATTTCTTTTTAGGACTTTGTCCTACTTCTTTAAGTCTTGACTCCTAGTGCCACATATGGATGCCTCGGTTTAACTCATGCGGGGCCTGCCGCCGTACGAGGTCGGTGGCTCCCCCCATGGCATCTGTTTCTACTGTCTGGAGCGCGACCATGACTCCGGTCATGTTCCGACTGTCTGGCCATGGCTCCGTAGGCTTAGCGGGAGCGTTTCCGAAAGCTGCTGGAGGGCCCGACAGTCGTCTCCGCGCCGTTCGAGGTCCAGGGGTCGCTCGAGGGACCGACCGCGGAGCCGTCATCATCGCTCCTCGGGGTCCGCGTCTTCGCCCTCAGAATCGGGTAAGAGACTTCAGTAACTGTCGAAGAAGTGCGTACGCTCTCCGACCTCCCCCCGCCCCCCCTGTCGATCTCCGGGAGCGTACGAGGGGGCCAGGGGTCCTTCCCCCACGGCTCCGTTGGAGCCTGTAAGTCCCGCGGTCTACCCGCCCTACCGGGTCCGTTGGAGGCTCCGGCCCAGGTGCAAGAGTTTCTTGCCACCATGGGATGCCTTTTCAGGCCTAGGGCGCGCGCCTTCGGGCCCCGCGGTCCCTATTGAGGGCTCTTGCTTGCCACCGGCTCCGCCGCTGGCGGCTCCAGCCCCGGCGCCGCAAGGTCTTCCGGCGGCTTCGGCCCCGGCGCCGCAAGGTCCGGCGCCGCACTGAGCCGTCGTCCCACCTACTTGGGACATGGCGCCGGATCGGCGCCGTTCGAGCGGAAGACTCAGAGGATGCAGGTGGCCTCTCCTCTGCGCCTGGGTTTGTGTCTCCTCCCACTGTCATGGAGGAAGGCGCCACATACACTGTGGTGCTCCGTAGAGCAGCACAGGCTCTTGGCCTTACCCTGCTTACTGTTACCCTCAAACCTGACCTCCTTACTGCAGTGCTTCAGCCGGCGGCAAGTTCTGTGGAACCTCTGCTTCCGTTCAATGGGGCCTTAACGGATGTTTTCATGGGTACCTGGTCTAGGCCAGCCACACGGGTTCCTGTGGATAAAAACGTGGCCAGGCGTCACCGCCCGGCACCCGGTGACCCTGCCTTTTTGATAAATCATCCGACACCGGAGAGCCTGGTCATTCAGGCTTCCACTTCCCAAACAGCGCTTGGCAAAAGGTTGTTTTCCTTTGCCAGCCTGGGGCTGCGGTCGGTCTACACCGCATGCCTCTTGGGCCGCTATTCTCACGCTGTGTGGGACACGGTGGCGCAAACTCTGCCCCTGTGCCCCGAATAGGTTCGGGCTGTGCTTTCCCAAGCTGTTGCAGAGGGGAAGGATGCCGCGAAGTTCGCAATTCTGTGTGGATTGGACACCGCGGACTCTTTGGGAAGAGCCATCTCCACGACAGTGGCCTTGTGGCGACATGCCTGGCTGCGGTCCACGGGGTTTTCGGGGATGTCCCGAGTTCCCTCATGGACATACCTTTTGATGGTACTCGCCTTTTTGGTGATACAACAGTGCGCTGGAGGGTTTTAAGGACTCTCTGGCTACAGCCAAGTCCTTGGATCTCTCCACCACCCGCCCGGCCACATCTACTTTTCGTTCCTTTCGTGGCCGAGGCAGGGGCGCCTCTATACGTCCGTTCAGCCATGGGCCTGCGCAGAACAAGCCTCAGCGCGGGCGTGGTGGCCGCCGTGGCGGCATGGGGCCAGCGTGCAGGTCAGCCCACCTCCGCTCCCGCAGCATCCGCCTCAAAGCCTTCCTTGTCCGCGCTTTGGGGTGCACCCACGCCGGTGGGCGGCAGGATTCAATATCACCTCCCCACTGGCGCTCTGTCACTTCGGACAGGTGGGTGCTGCAAATCGTCCGAAGGGGCTACTCCCTCCCCTTCGAGTCTGCCCCCCGTCCATGCCACCTCACTTCCACCGCATCTCGGGGGATCACTTAGCGCTTCTCCGACAGGAAGTCACAGCCCTCTTGGCCAAAGGGGCCATTGAGCGCGTTCCTGGGCCAGAAGTAGGACATGATTGTTATTCCCTCTACTTTCTGGTCCCCATAAAGGGCAAGGGGGGCTTGCGCCCCATCTTGGACCTCTGGAACGTCAATCGCTTCCTCCGGAAGGAGAAGTTCAAAATGTTGACTCTGGCTCGGGTCTTGGCTGCCCTCGACCCTGGAGACTGGATGGTAGCATTGGATTTGCAGGACGCATATTTTCACATTCCCGTCCTGCTGGCCCACCGGCATTACCTGCGGTTCACGGTAGGCCAGGAGCATTTTTAGGTTACCCTGCTCCCCTTCGGCCTTACAAGCGCCCCTCAGGTGTTCACGAAAGTTATGGCGGTGGTTGCAGCTCATCTGCGCAGGTCAGGGGTGTCAGTCTTCCCCTACCTCGACGACTGGTTGTTGACGGCGGACTCGCCCCAGGCTGTCGTCACCCACCTTCAGACTACGGCACCTCCGGCAGTTGCTGGGGTTATCCATCAACGTGCCAGAGTCGCACCTGCGTCCTTCTCAAAAGCTCCCCTTCATCGGAGCGGTTCTGGGTTCGACGCAGTTTCGGGTTTATCCTCCCGAGCAGCGAGTCCGGGATATTCACACTATGATTCCGAACTTTCAGCCCCTATTCCGGGTTTCAGTCAGGATGACCCTCCGGCTCCTGGGCCTGATGGCCTCCTGCATTCTGCTAGTGCAACATGCCAGGTGGCATATGCGGGCTCTGCAGTGGGACCTGCAGTTCCAGTAGGCCCAGCATCAGGGCTACCTGTCCGATCTTGTCCAGATCTCGGAGGGCACTGCACAACAATTGCAGTGGTGGCTCACGAATCGCGATTGGGTCAATGGCAGATCCCTCCCCAACCAGAGAGCACAGTGGTGACGGATGCGTCCCTCCTGGGATGGGGCGGCCACTTGGGAGCGGCGGAGATCAGAGGCCTCTGGTCTCCGGCGGAGTCCCGGCTCCATATCACTCTTTTGGAGCTTCGAGCGATTCCACTTGCACTAAAGGCATTCCTTCCCTCTGTCCGAGAGGTGTAGTGCAGGTGTTCATGGACAATACCACCGCCATGTGGTATTGCAACAAACAGGGTGGGGTGGGGTCGTGGACCCTATGTCAGGAGGCTCTGCGCCTCTGGACATGGCTGGTACATCAAGGCGTTGCCTTGGTGGTTCAACACCTGGCAGGTTCTCTGCACGCCAGGGCCAACTAACTCAGCCGCCGGTGCTTGATGGATCACAAATGGCGTCTAAACTTGAACGTGGCGCAAGGTCTCTTTCTGCAGTGGGGAGAGCCTTGGTTAGATCTATTCGCCACCGAAAAGAACGCGCAATGTCAGCAGTTCTGCGCGTTGGAATTTCCAAGGCGGCACTCGCTCGGCGACGCTTTTCGCCGCGAGTGGAGTTGCGGTCTGTTGTACGCCTTTCCGCCTATACCACTTCTACCCAGAGTGTTGAAGAAGATTCGGCGCGACCGGGCCCAAGTCATTCTTGTGGCTCCGGACTGGGCTCGAAGAGTTTGGTATCCCGAGCTACTCAGTATGAGCGTTGATCCCCGATCCGTCTGCCTCTTCGGGAGGATCTTCTGTCGCAGCAGCAGGGGACGGTCCTCCACCCGAACCTGTCCAGTCTCCACCTGCTTGCGTGGAGATTGAGCGGCGGCAGTTGATTCCTTTCGACTTGCCTCCCGAAGTTTGTGATGTGATTCTGGCAGCCAGGCGTCCCTCCACTAAGGTGGTATACACCTGCAGGTGGAACAAGTTTGTGGCATGGTGCACAGCAAAGGCTGTGAATCCCCTTTCTGCCCCTCTTTCTGAGGTTCTTCTGTTCCTTCTTTCTCTGGCCCAACAGGGTTCTGCCCTGGGTACCATCAAGGGCTATCTTTGTGCAATCTCGGCCTTCCTCAGGCTCCCTGATCAGCCCTCTCTTTTTAAGTCCCCTGTTGTTAACAGGTTTCTAAAAGGCATTACACACCTCTTCCCTCCTGTTCTGTTTGTCATGCCTCAGTGGGACTTAAATTTGGTTCTTACCTTTTTAATGTGAGCTCCCTTTGAGCCTCTACATAACTGTCCTCTTCGTCTTCTTACTTTGAAGACAGCCTTTCTGGTGGCCATCACCTCCGCTCGGCGGGTGAGTGAGCTCCAGGCTCTATCATGCAAACCTCCCTTTCTGTCTGTCCATCCAGAAAAGGTTGTTCTTCGGACGCGTCCGTCCTTCTTGCCAAAGGTGGTTACTGCCTTCCATATTGGGCAGACCATCACTTTGCCCACCTTCTTTCCGCCTCCGCATCCTTCCAGAGAGGAAGAGAGGCTCCACCGTCTGGACCCAAAACATGCGCTTTCTTTTTATATCAACCGCACACAACACTTCCGGGTGGATGACCAGCTCTTTGTTGGCTACGTGGGCGCCAAAAAAGGTCGGGCGGTGCACAAGAGAACCATCTCCCGCTGGGTCACCTTGTGTATCAAAGCCTGCTATTCTTTGGCTAAGAAGGAGCCTCCTGTTGGGCTGCGTGCCCATTCCACCAGGGCAACGGCTGCTACCACGGCCCTAGGCCGCGGTGTTCCGCTGCAGGATATCTGTCAGGCAGCTACGTGGGCCTCGCTGCACACGTTTACCAAGCATTACTGCCTTGACAGTCAGGTCTGGAGGGACTGCTTCTTTGGCCGTTCTGTCCTCCGGGACTTCCTTGTCTGATCTTTGTTCGCAGACCCACCACCGGGGTTGGTATTGCTGGGGTATCTATTCTAAGGTAAGGAATCTGTCACTAACGTGTCTCTTTCAGATGCACAAGTTACTAACTTGTGTAACGATATATCTGTAAGAGACAGTAGTTAGTGACAGATTCCTACCGCCCACCCATCCTCCCCGTTCTGCGAACTGATTTCTAGGGTTAAGGACATCCCTTTCAGGGCCCTAGTATTTTTCAGACACCTATGTCAGCTTCTTGCATGGCTCTGCGTTCCTGGCGCGGAAAGTAGTGTACAGAACTGACGTCAGCGCGCAGGGGCGGCGTCTAAGTACTGCCCGCGACGTCATCCCGGCGATCACGACGCCGACGACGGACGCGGAGCCGCACGACGCCGCCTACCGACGCGCAAGGGTACTGCTACGCAAAAACTTTCCGGATCCAGCCTCACGCCTGGGGATATTCTAAGGTAAGGAATCTGTCACTAACTACTGTCTCTTACAGATATATCGTTACACAAGTTAGTAACTTGTGCGTCAGTTCTTTCTTTTTCCGCGCCAGCAAGCGCAGATCCGGATTGAGCAGTGCCCCCAGTCTTTTTTGACTGAGTACTTTTGAGACTTTTTTGTCCAAGTTTTCGAGTCACTTTGACTCCAAGGTGTCAGTAGGGATGCCTGGCTTCAAGCCATGCGAGATCTGTAATCGCATGATGTCGATTACGGATCCGCACTGAGTGTCTCTTCTGCCTGGGGCGCGGCCACAACCCCAAGTCGTGCCCCGAGTGTCGGTCCCTCGCCCCGAAGTCTTTGCGAGAGCGGTCTTGAAAGCTCCTCGAGGCCCGGCACTTGGCTCCGCGCCGCTCGAGGTCCCGGGAGAGGTCGAGGGGCCGGTCGTGGAGCAGTCATTCATCGGGGTCGAAGTCTTCGTCTTCAGGTAAGGCGAAGCACAAGAGGTCTAAGAAGCGCCGCTCTAAGACCTCCCCTCGCCGGTCTCACAACCCGGCCGAGGGTCCAGTTGGTACCGCCCCCGCGGCTCCGGGGGTACCCGAACAGCCGACGCCGGCCTACCCGCCTGTCCCAGGTCCGACGTCGACTCCGGCCGAGATACAGGACTTCCTGTCGGCCATGGCTCGCATCTTTGGGCCTAAGGGTTACCCCGGTGCACCTTCGGGCCCCATTGGGAGTCACCCTTCGGCACCACCGGCGGCTCCGGCGCCGCAGGACCCCCTCGGATCCAGGCCTGGATCCCGGTCGACGCCGGTTGACCTAATAACACCTCCTCCGGCGCCGACCTCACCGGTGCTGTTCACGGCGCCATCCGAGGGCCCGGGCGGCGCCGTCCCCAGGTTCTCCCCGGACACGGAGCCGGATCGACGTCGCTAGACGCCGATTCCGACGCCGATGGCACCTTTCTTCCCTCATGTCCCTCCTCCATACTTTTCACCTGTTTTGGAGGACTGGGAGGGGTCGGAAGACCCTCTCACAGCTCAATGTGAGCCTTATCAGGACTGGGCTGAGGAACTAGGTGATGCCAGTGGTCTGGACACCTCTCCTGACTTTGGCATGCTGTCTCCTCCTTCCGTGGCTACGGAGGAGAAGCAAGTTATGCAACGGTGTTGCGTAGGGCGGCCGCGGCCTTGCGCCTGGAGCTCCCTACAGTGGCTGTCAGGACTAACCTCCTGACGGAAGTGCTTCAGCCGGCGGCTACCTCTTCGGAGCCACTGCTGCCGTTCAACTACGCACTTTATGACGTTCTTTTGGGCACCTGGTACAGGCCCCCACCACAGGGGCTCCTGTGGACAGGAACGTAGCCCGACGCCATCGGCCGGCCCCGGGCGACCCTCTGTTCCTCTCCCAACACCCCACCCCCGAGAGCTTTGTTGTCCAAGCCTCTACCTCTCAAACCGCCTTCCCTACGGCTCCGCCGGATAGGGAATCCAAAAACTGGAACAATTTGGGAAGAAGATTTTTCTTCCTCCAGTGCTGGCTTGCGGTCCGTGAACACCGCTTGCCTTTTGGGCCGTTACTCCCACTCTGTGGGATTCGGTGGCGCAGGTGCTGCCCAAGTGTCCTGAGGAGGTCCAGGCACTTCTCTCCGTGCTATTGCGTACGGGAGAGACGCAGCGAAGTTCACTATCCGATGTGGCCTAGATACAGCTGACTCGCTAGGCAGATCGCTTGCTACGACAGTGGCGCTGCGCCGTCACGCCTGGCTGAGGACCACTGGTTTTTCAGGCGATGTCCAAAACACCCTTATGGACATGCCCTTTGATGGTATCCGCCTTTTTGGCAATAAGGCAGACAGCGCGCTTGAGCGCTTTAAGGACTCGCGGGCTACTGCCAAGTCCTTGGGCCTCTCCGCCCCGCGCCCTCCGCAGCAGTCTGCTTTTCGCCCCTTTCGTGGCCACGGAAGGGGCGCCCAGTCACGTCCACTGCCCAGCCACCGGCCGGCGCAGCAGGCGCCTTCGCGCGGCCGAGGACGTGGCTCCTGCCGAGGCGGGTCGGGTAACCAGCGTGCGGGTGAGGCCACCACCCCCGCCCCGTCCGCGGCCTCCAAGCCCTCCTAGTCCTTTTTTCCAGTCCACGGCACGCCAGTGGGGCGCAGGGTCCGCCATCACCTTCCCCACTGGCGCACCATCACATCGGACAGGTGGGTTTTGGACATTGTCCGAAGGGGCTACTCCCTCCCCTTCGAGACTACCCAGCCATGCCACCTCAGCACCACCGCATGTCGGGGGACCATTTGGTTCTTCTTCAACAGGAAGTTGCGGCCCTCTTGGCCAAGGGGGCCATCGAGCGCGTTACGACCCCAGAAGTAGGGCGTGGTTGCTATTCCCACTACTTTCTGGTGCCCAAAAAGGACAAGGAGGACATGCGTCCTATCTTGGACCTCCGGAACGTCAATCGCTTCCTCCGGAAGGAGAAGTTCAAGATGCTCACCCTAGCTCAGGTCTTGACTGCCCTGGAGACTGGATGGTAGCGTTGGACTTGCAGGACGCATATTTTCACATCCCCGTCCTGCCGGCCCACCGGCGTTACCTGCGGTTCACGGTAGGCCTCGAGCATTTTCAGTTCACCGTGCTCCCCTTTGGCCTTACCAGCGCCCCTCGGGTGTTCACGAAAGTGATGGCGGTGGTCGCAGCTCATCTGCGCCGGGCAGGTGTTCCAGTCTTCCCCTACCTCGACGACTGGCTGCTGAAGGCGGGCTCGTCCCAGGCAGTCGTCTCCCACCTCCAGACTACGGCCGAACTCCTGCACTGGCTGGGGTTCTCCATCAACGTGCCGAAGTCGCACCTGATTTCTTCTCCACAGCTCCTTTTCATCGGAGCAGTACTGGACACAGCGCAGTTTCGGGCCTATCCTCCCGAACGGCGAGTCCAGGATATTCAGGCTATGATTCCGATCTTTCAGCCTCTATCCTGGGTTTCGGCTACGGATGACCCTGAGGCTGCTGGGCCTCATGGCCTCCTGCATCCTGCTGGTCGATCATGCCAGATGGCATATGCGGGCTCTGCAGTGGGACCTGAAGTTCCAGTGGGCGCAGCATCAGGGGAACCTGTCAGATTACGTCCAGATCTCGGAGGGAACTGCAAGGCAGTTGCAGTGGTGGCTCTCGAACCAGCAATGGGTCATGGGCAGATCCTCTCCTTCCCCAGCCAGAGCGCACAGTTGTGACGGACGCGTCCCTTCTGGGATGGGGCGGTCACATGGGAGAGGCGGAGATCAGAGGCCTCTGGTCTCCGGCGGAGTCCCGGCTCCATATCAACCTTCTGGAGCTCCGGGCGATCCGACTTGCATTCAAGGCATTCCTTCCCTCTGTCAAGGGGCGGGTAGTGCAGGTGTTCACAGACACCACCGCCATGTGGTACTGACACAAACAAGGCGGGGTGGGGTCGTGGACCCTATGTCAGAAGGCTCTGCGTCTCTGGACATGGCTGGAACATCAGGGCATGCGCCTGATGGTTCAACACCTGGCAGGTTCCCTGAACGCCAGGGCGGACGAACTCAGCCGCAGGTGCATGATGGATCACGAATGGTGTCTTCACTCGGAGGTGGCGCAAGGACTCTTTCTACAGTGGGGAGAGCCTTGGTTAGATCTATTCGCCACCAAAGAGAACGCGCAATGTCATCAGTTCTGCGCGTTGGAATTTCCAAGGCGGCACTCGCTTGGCGACGCTTTTCGTCGCGAGTGGAGTTGCGGTCTGTTGTACGCCTTTCCGCCTATACCACTTCTACCCAGAGTGTTGAAGAAGATTCGGCGCGACCGGGCCCAAGTCATTCTTGTGGCTCCGGACTGGGCTCGAAGAGTTTGGTATCCC
Organism: Calotriton arnoldi; assembly: GCA_963921515.1. Lineage (NCBI taxonomy): Eukaryota > Metazoa > Chordata > Amphibia > Caudata > Salamandridae > Calotriton > Calotriton arnoldi. The sequence goes on along the minus strand of CAWUFW010022370.1, from coordinate 44,610 downwards.
GAGCTACTCAGTATGAGCATCGATCACCCGATCCGTCTGCCCCTTCGGGAGGATCTTCTGTCGCAGCAGCAGGGGACGGTCCTCCACCCGAACCTGTCCAGTCTCCACCTCCTTGCGTGGAGATTGAGCGGCAGCAGTTGATTCCTTTCGACTTGCCTCCCGAAGTTTGTGATGTGATTCTGGCAGCCAGGCGTCCCTCCACTAAGGTGGTATACGCCTGCAGGTGGAACAAGTTTGTGGCATGGTGCACAGCAAAGGCTGTGAATCCCCTTTCTGCCCCTCTTTCTGAGGTTCTTCTGTTCCTTCTTTCTCTGGCCCAGCAGGGTTCTGCCCTGGGTACCATCAAGGGCTATCTCTGTGCAATCTCGGCCTTCCTCAGTCTTCCTGATCAGCCCTCCCTTTTCAAGTCCCCTGTTAACAGATTCCTAAAAGGCATTACACACCTCTTCCCTCCTGTTCCGTTTGTGATGCCTCAGTGGGACTTGAACTTGGTTCTTACCTTTCTCATGTGCGCTCCCTTTGAGCCTCTGCATAACTGTCCTCTTCGTCTTCTAACTCTGAAGACAGCTTTTCTGGTGGCTATCACCTCCGCTCGGCGGGTGAGTGAGCTCCAGGCTCTTTCTTGCAAGCCTCCCTTTCGGTCTGTCCATCCAGACAAGGTTGTTCTCAGGACGCGTCCGTCCTTCTTGCCAAAGGTGGTTACTGCTTTCCACATTGGGCAGACCATCACTTTGCCCACCTTCTTTCCGCCTCCGCATCCTTCTAGAGAGGAAGAGAGGCTCCGCCGTCTGGACCCAAAACGTGCGATTTCCTTTTATCTAAATCGCACACAACCGTTCCGGGTGGACGACCAGCTCTTTGTTGGCTACGTGGGCGCCAAAAAAGGTCGGGCGGTACACAAGCGGACTATCTCCCGCTGGGTCGTCTTGTGTATCTGAAAGAGACACGTTAGTGACAGATTCCTTACCTTAGAATATCCCCAGGCGTCAGGCTGGATCCGGAAAGTTTTTGCGTAGCAGTACCCTTGCGCGTCGGTAGGCGGCGTCGTGCGGCTCCGCGTCCGTCGTCGGCGTCGTAATCGCCGGGATGACGTCGCAGGCAGTACTTAGACGCCGCCCCTGCGCGCTGACGTCAGTTCTTCTTTTTCCGCGACAGCAACCGCAGATCCGGGAAAGGCAGTGCCCTAGTCATTTTTTGACTAACTTTTTGGGTGAATTTTTTCACTGTTTCTTTTCGTATCGACTCCAAGGTGTCGTTAGGGATGCCCGGCTTTAAGCGTTGCGACGCCTGTGCTCGGATGATGTCCATCACAGACCCGCATCTGGAGTGTCTCTTCTGTCTCGGGCGAGACCACGACACGAAGTCGTGTTCCGACTGCCGGTCCCTAAACCCGAAAGCTTTGCGAGAGCGGTCTCGAAAGCTCCTCGAGGCCCGGCAGTCGGCTCCGCGCCGCACCAAGCCCCGGTCGCGTGAGAGGTCGAGGGGTCGGTCGCGGAGTCCTCGCCGGTCGCCGGAATCCAAGTCTTCGTCGTCCGGTAAGTCTAAACACAAGAAGTCCAAGAAGCATCATCGCTCTAGGACTTCGCCTCGCCGGTCTCGCGACTCGGCTGAGGCCCCTCCCGGCACCGTCCCCGCCGCCCTGGACATGCCTGTGGAGTCGCCCCCGCAATACCCGTCCTTCCCGGGTTCGGGGGCGGATCCGGCCCAAATACAGGAATTCCTGTTGGCCATGGCTCGCCTCTTCGGGCCTCAAGGTCCCTCCGGTGCGCCTTCGGGCCCCGCGGGCCCTGATGGGGTTGCCCCGGCGTCGCCGACGACTCCGGTCCCGGCGTCGCTCGTGCCTCCAGCCTCGGCCCCGGCCTCGGTCCCGGCTCCGGTGGTACCGCAACCCCCATCGACGCCGGTCGACCTGACCACGCCGGCGCCGATGTCTCCGGTGCCGTTCCTGACGCCGCCCGGGGCGGCGTCGTCCCCTTGTACTCTCCGGCTCCGGACATGGAGCCGGACTGACGTCGCTCGACGCCGGTTCCGCTGCCGATGAGACCTTGGGTCCCAAATGTCCCTCCTCCTCCTTATTTTGAACCGGAGGAGGACCAGGAGGACTGGGAGGGGTCTGAGGACCCTCTGGCACAACAGTGTCAGTATGATGAGGACTGGGCAGAGGAACTAGGGGATGCCAGTGGTCTAGATACTTCCCTGACACTGGCATGCTGTCTCCTCCCGTGGCTACGGAGGAGGGAGCCAATTTTGCAACGGTGTTGCGTAGGGCAGCTGGAGCCTTACATCTCCGACTCCCTACTGTGGCGGTCAAGACTAATCTCTTGACAGAAGTGCTTCAGCCGGCAGCCTCCTCCTTGGAGACTGTGCTGCCGTTTAACGATGCACTCAGTGACGTTCTTTTGGGCGCCTGGTCCAAGCCCAACACAGGGGCTCCTGTGGATAGGAACGTGTCCCGACGCCATCGCCCAGCTCCGGGCGACCCCTTGTTTCTCTCTGTCCACCCCACTCCTGAGAGCTTGGTTGTCCAAGCCTCGGCTTCCCAAACCGCCTTCCCTACCGCCCCTCCGGATAGGGAATCCAAACGCCTGGATCAATTTGGGAAGAAGGGTTTTTCTTCCTCCAGTGCTGGCTTGCGGTCCATCAACACCGCTTGTCTTTTGGGCCGATATACCCACTCCCTGTGGGATTCGGTGGCGACTGTTTTGCCCCAGTGTTCTGAGGAGGTCCAGACACTGCTTACCCGCGCCATTGCGGAAGGTAGGGATGCGGCCAAATACACCATACGTTGTGGCCTTGATACCGCCGACTCGCTGGGCAGATCTATTGCAACGACGGTGGCGCTGCGTCGCCACGCCTGGCTGAGAACCACTGGTTTCTCGGGTGATGTCCAGAATACACTCATGGACATGCCCTTTGATGGAGTCGGTCTTTTTGGTTCCAAAGCAGACCATGCGTTTGAGCGTTTTAAGGACTCACGGGCTACTGCCAAGTCCCTGGGCCTTTCTACTGCACGCCCTCCGCTAACCTCAGCTTTTCGCCCCTATCGTGGCAACGGAAGGGGCGCCCAGTCACGTCAGCAGCCCAGCCACCGGCCCGCGCAGCAGGCGTCTTCGCGTGGCCGAGAACGTGGATACCGCCGTGGCGGTTCGGGCAACCAGCGTGCGGGTCAGGCCACACACCCCGCCCCGTCCGCGGCCTCCAAGCCCTCCTAGTCCCTCCTTTCAGGTGCACAGCACGCCAGTTGGGGGCAGGGTCCGCCATCACCTTCACCACTGGCGTGCCATCACCTCGGACAAGTGGGTCTTGGACATTGTCCGAAGGGCTACTCCATCCCCTTCGAGACCACCCCCCAGCCATGCCACCTCTATTCCACCGCATGTCAGGGGATCACTTGGTACTTCTGCAGAAGGAAGTCACGGCCCTCTTGGCCAAGAGGGCCATCGAGCATGTTCCGACTCCCAGAAGTAGGGTGTGGTTGCTACTCCCACTACTTTCTGGTGCCCAAAAGGACAAGGAGGACATGCGTCCTATCTTGGACCTCCGGAACGTCAATCGCTTCCTCCGGAAGGAGAAGTTCAAGATGCTCACCCTAGCTCAGGTCTTGACTGCCCTCGACCCTGGAGACTGGTTGGTAGCGTTGGACTTGCAGGACGCCTATTTCCACATCCCCGTCCTGCCGGCCCACCGGCGTTACCTTCGGTTCACGGTAGGCCACGAGCATTTTCTGTTCACCGTGCTCCCCTTTGGCCTTCCAGTGCCCCTCGGCTGTTCACGAAAGTGATGGCGGTGGTCGCAGCTCATCTGCGCCGGGCAGGGGTTTCAGTCTTCCCCTACCTCGACGACTGGCTGCTGAAGGCGGGCTTGTCCCAGGCAGTCGTCTCCCCACCTCCAGACTACGGCCGAACTCCTGCACTCGCTGGGGTTCTCCATCAATGTGCCGAAGTCGCATCTGATTCCTTCTCCACAGCTCCTTTTCATCGGAGCAGTTCTGGACACGACACAGTTTCGGGCCTATCCTCCCGAACGGCGAGTCCGGGATATTCAGGCTATGATTCCGATCTTTCAGCCTTTATCCTGGGTTTCGTACGGATGACCCTGAGGCTGCTGGCCCTCATGGCCTCCTGCATCCTGCTGGTCAATCATGCCAGATGGCATATGCGGGCTCTGCAGTGGGACCTGAAGTTCCAGTGGGCGCAGCACCAGGGCAACCTGTCCGATCACGTCCAGATCTCGGAGGGGACTGCAAAACAGTTGCAGTGGTGGCTCTCGAACCGGCAATGGGTCATGGGCAGATCCTCTCCCTTCCCCAGCCAGAGCACACAGTTGTGACGGACGCGTCCCTTCTGGGATGGGGCGGTCACATGGGAGAGGCGGAGATCAGAGGCCTCTGGTCTCCGTCGGAGTCCCGGCTCCATATCAACCTTTTGGAGCTCCGGGCGATCCGACTTGTACTCCAGGCATTCCTTCCCTCTGTCAAAGAGAAGGTAGTGCAGGTGTTCACAGACAACACCACCGCCATGTGGTACTGCAACAAACAGGGCGGGGTGGGGTCGTGGACCCTCTGTCAGGAGGCTCTGCGCCTCTGGACATTGCTGGAACATCAGGGCATGTTCCTGATGGTTCAACACCTGGCAGGTTCCCTGAACGCCAGGGCGGACGAACTCCAGCCGCAGGTGCATGATGGATCACGAATGGCGTCTTCACTCGGAAGTGGCGCAAGGACTCTTTCTACAATGGGGAGAGCCTTGGTTAGATCTATTCGCCACCGAAGAGAACGCGCAATGTCATCAGTTCTGCGCGTTGGAATTTCCAAGGCGGCACTCGCTCGGCGACGCTTTTCGTCGCGAGTGGAGTTGCGGTCTGTTGTACGCCTTTCCGCCTATACCACTTCTACCCAGAGTGTTGAAGAAAATTCGGCGCGACCGGGCCCAAGTCATCCTTGTGGCTCCGGACTGGGCTCGAAGAGTTTGGTATCCCGAGCTACTCAGTATGAGCGTAGATCCCCCGATCCGTCTGCCTCTTCGGGAGGATCTTCTGTCGCAGCAGCAGGGGACGGTCCTCCACCCGAACCTGTCCAGTCTACACCTGCTTGCGTGGAGATTGAGCGGCGGCAGTTGATTCCTTTCGACTTGCCTCCCGAAGTTTGTGATGTGATTCTGGCAGCCAGGCGTCCCTCCACTAAGGTGGTATACGCCTGCAGGTAGAACAAATTTGTGGCATGGTGCACAGCAAAGGCTGTGAATCCCCTTTCTGCCCCTCTTTCTGAGGTCCTTCTGTTCCTCCTTTCTCTGACCCACCAGGGTTCTGCCCTGGGTACCATCAAGGGTTATCTTTGTGCTATCTCGGCCTTCCTCAGGCTCCCTGATCAGCCCTCCCTTTTCAAGTCCCCTGTTGTTAACAGGTTCTTAAAAGGCATTACACACCTCTTCCCTCCTGTTCCGTTTGTGATGCCTCAGTGGGACTTGAACTTGGTTCTTACCTTTTAATGTGCGCTCCCTTTGAGCCTCTACATAACTGTCCTCTTCGTCTTCTGACTCTGAAGACAGCCTTTCTGGTGGCCATCACCTCCGCTCGGCGGGTGAGTGAGCTCCAGGCTCTATCATGCAAACCTCCCTTTCTGTCTGTCCATCCAGACAAGGTTGTTCTTAGGACGCGTCCGTCCTTCTTGCCAAAGGTGGTTACTGCCTTCCACATTGGGCAGACCATCACTTTGCCTACCTTCTTTCCGCCTCCGCATCCTTCCAGAGAGGAAGAGAGGCTCCACCGTCTGGACCCAAAACGTGCGCTCTTTCTATATCGACCGCACAAAACACTTCCGGGTGGATGACCAGCTCTTTGTTGGCTACGTGGGCGCCAAAAAAGGTCGGGCGGTGCACAAACGAACCATCTCCCGCTGGGTTACCTTGTGCATCAAGGCCTGCTATTCTTTGGCTAAGAAGGAGCCTCCTGTTGGGCTGCGTGCCCATTCCACCAGGGCAACGGCTGCTACCACGGCTTTGGGCCGCGGTGTTCCGCTGCAGGTTATCTGTCAGGCAGCTACGTGGGCCTCGCTGCACACGTTTACAAAGCATTACTGCCTTGACAGTCAGGTCCGGAGGGACGGCTTCTTTTACCGTTCTGTCCTCCGGGACTTCCTTGTCTGATCTTTGTTCGCAGACCCACCACCGGGGTTGGTATTGCTGGGGTATCTATTCTAAGGTAAGGAATCTGTCACTAACGTGTCTCTTTCAGATGCACAAGTTACTAACTTGTGTAACGATCTATCTGTAAGAGACAGTAGTTAGTGACAGATTCCTACCGCCCCACCCATCCTCCCCGTTCTGCGAACTGATTTCTAGGGTTAAGGACATCCTTTTCAGGGCCCTAGTATTTTTCAGACACCTATGTCAGCTTCTTGCATGGCTCTGCGTTCCTGGCGCGGAAAGTCGTGTACAGAACTGACGTCAGCGCGCAGGGGCGGCGTCTAAGTACTGCCTGCGACGTCATCCCGGCGATCACGACGACGGACGTGGAGCCGCACGACGCCGCCTACCGACGCGCAAGGGTACTGCTACGCAAAAACTTTCCGGATCCAGCCTGACGCCTGGGGATATTCTAAGGTAAGGAATCTGTCACTAACTACTGTCTCTTACAGATATATCGTTACACAAGTTAGTAACTTGTGCTTTTATACCTACCTGTGGTTCTAAAAATAAAACAACAATATATTTTTTATATACAAAACAATTGGCCTAGAGTTCAGTTCTTGAGTGTGTGAGACCATTTGCTGACTGAGTTTGTACAACAAATGCTTTACACTGTCCTCTGATACTGCCTTACTGCTCGACCAAGCTACCACTTTAGAGAGTAAGGTTATATCGAACTTTAGCCTCTGCCAAACCTCTGGGGACTGTGGACTCTGTGCACACTGAACCTTACTTTGGTTCAGTATATACAGAGCAAAACAGCCTGACGCCTGGGAAATTCAAAGGTAAGGAATCTGCAGCTAGATAGTCTCAGCCAGGTAATGCGTTACCAATGGTAAGTAACTTGTTCTTTAAGCCCTGTAAGCCAATAAGGGTCATCTGGACTTTCAACATAGTGTGCCTCATTTTGGTGCATTACATAAAAAGCCAGCTTCCTACAGTAGGTAGTTGCTTGAAAGAAGCTGCATGCGATGAGCACATTAGTTTGTTGTGTACTTGCCTAGGGTGAAGGACCAGGATGACAGCTTGTCCCGCTATCTTAAATGGCCTGTCCGTATGTTAAATGCTGTAGTCTTTGGGAGCAGTCATCTAGGATGTCTTTTTATAGATGTCTGCTATGTCTGGACTATGGAGTATTGCATTGTCTGCATTAATGGCCATGAGTTGGAGTGTGTTTGGTAGTTTGGGTGTAAGGTCATTAGTGAGATGTGCATAAGGGGGGCCTGTTTTGTGAGAATGCACTGTGATTTGGGGTTGGGTGCAATTGTGAGAATTGTGAGTGTAGCTGACACAGGCAAATGAGATCCTACCTTATAGTTACTTCCTCTGGTTACAGTGGAGCAGGAGTTCTGGACCAGTGCCCTTCCTGGTCCTAGAGGCCCAAACAGGTGACTCTCATGTTGGTTCCTATACCCAGTGTTGTTGTTGGCTGTTTCTACTCTTAGCTGTGGATGCTCATGCAATGTGACGTCCTGGTGAGTTGAGTCAAATAGGGGAAGAGTTCAGAAGTGGAAATCAGTTACTTCTTGTATAGATGGATGCTGGAGAATGCAATGATGCCACTTCATCTAGGAATCGATGTTGGGAAATTACATGCCCTTCTATGTTAATTTATTGCAAAAGTTTAATCACTTTAGACCTGGTAACGAGGTTTGATATGGGCACTAATGCTGATTTGTATATATTTGCAGCATTTATATGTATGCATCTTTTTTTTTCTTTCTACAAGTTCAAATTTGCTATTGTTATGATGGGTCGGCATCAGTACATTAACGAAGAGGAGTATGAAGTCAATTTGAAAGATTTTGAGCCTCAGCCTGGTGAGTATCAATTGTATTTTTGTAAAAACCAAGTTAATTGATTGTCACAAAGAGGTACTGGAAAAGAAATATTAGTTTTTTTATTATGAATGCTTCCTATTGCAACGATCTGAAAGAAACACGTTAGTTATAGATTCCTTACCTTAGAATTACCCCCAGGCGTCAGACTGGATCCGGAAAGTTTTTTCGTCAGCAGTACTCTCTGCGCGGTCGGAAGGTGGCGGTCAGTTGGCTCTGCGTCCGTCGTCGTGGTCGCTGGGATGACGTCGTGGCAGCTACTTAGACGCCGCCCTCGCGCGCTGACGTCAGTTCATTTTTCCGCGCCAGCCAGCGCAGATCCGGGAAGAGCGGTACCTCAGTCACTTTTTCTCGACTTTTGTCGACTTCTTTTTCGAGTCTTCGACTCCGAAGGTGCACGAGGGATGCCCGGTTTCAAGGCCTGTGGTTCCTGTCATCGCATGATGTCGGTGACTGATCCGCACCGCGTGTGCCTCTTTTGCCTGGAGCGCGACCACGACCCTAAGTTGTGCTCCGACGGCCGGTCGATGGCGCCGAAGGCTTTGCGGGAGCGGTCCCGAAAGCTGCTTGAGCACCGGCAGTCGGCTCCGCGCCGTTAGAGGTCCCGGTCGAGAGGAAGGTCGAGGGACCGGTCGCCGGAGCCATCACCATTCCGGTTCGAAGTCTTCGCACTCTGGGTCGGGTAAGTCGAAGCATAAGAAGAAGTCGAAGAAGCATCGTCGCTCTTCGACTTCTCCTCGTCGGCCGGCCGATCCGACGAGGCACGCGGGTGGTGCCCCTCCCGCGGCTCCGTGCGCGGAGCCTGAAGAGTCAACTCCGCGTATCCCTCCCTTTCCGGGACCCAGAGCAACTCCCGCCCAGCTCTACGAGGCGATGCATGCCATCTTTGGGCGGACCGACACAGCTGGCGCGCCTTCGGGCCCCGCGGACTCGGTTGGGGGGGGTCTAGGCCTTCTCTGCCGGCGGCCCCCGTGCCGCAGGCCCCCCTTGGATCCAGGCCTGGATCCGGATAGGCGCCGGTTGACCCCGTTAAGCCTCCACCGGAGCCGCTTCCGACGGCACCACTTCCGCGTCCGCTGCCGGTTGGCCCCCCGGCCGGCGTCGACCCCAGCCTCCATCCCAACGTGGACACGGAGCCAGACGCCGGATCCGGAGCCGAGAGGGGTTTTTGTGCCCCTGTTCACTCCTGAGGCCCCTTTTCAACCTGAGTGGCAACCAGAGGAGGACTGGGAGGGGTCCGGTGACCCTCTGACTGACCAGTTGGACAGTGAACAGGACTGGAGAGAGGAACTGGGGGATGCCAATGGTCTTGACACCTCCCCTGACCGTGCCTACGGAGGAGGGAGCGTCGTACACAGTGGTGTTGCGTAGGGCGGCCGAGGCTCTCGAGCTTCCTACGGTGGCGGTCAGGACTAACCTCCTGACGGAGGTGCTTCAACCGGCTGCGAGCTCTTCGGAGCCCTTGCTGTCGTTCAATGAGGCCCTCACCGACGTCCTTTTGGACACCTGGTCCAGGCCCAACACGGGGGCTCCCGTGAACAGGAAGATTGCCCGACGCCACAGCCCGGCTCCGGGCGACCCCACTTTCCTCTCCCAACACCCCACCCCGGAGAGCTTGGTTGTCCAAGCCTCCACTTACAAAAGAGCATTCCCTACCGCTCCCCCGGAAAGGGAATCCAAGAAGCTGGACCACCTTGGGAAGAAGATGTTCGAGGCATATGAGCTGTAGATTGTATACTTTAGCATAGATCGCCATCTGGTGTAGGGCTCGGATGTTTGCACTTTGTTTTTGTTTGAAGAAGTCTTTGTAGTCACGAGATAGGTGATTCCTCCTTATGGTGATAGTGCGCATGGGCATCGACTCCATCTTCAGATTGTTTTTTCCTCCATCGGGTTCGGATGTGAATTACTGCGCACCGGGTCGGTGTCGTTCTCAAAACCCCCTTCGATGCGTAATCACTCACCTCTCGACGGTATTGTCTCGATCGCGTTTCCCTTTCGATGTGCATCCTCTACAATCAAGCTACTCGACCTAGACTTCGACGCGGGCCGTTGGGCCTACCCGCGCCCACCACGTTGGACGTCGATGGAAAGGACTCCCCTCAAAAAATGTCCCCAGTGTGGTTCTAAGTTCCCACACTCGGACCTACACGAGGTGTGTAATCTTTGCCTCTTTCCGGAGCACGAAGAGAACACCCGCGAGGCCTGTTCATCTTTCAGGTCCAAGAAAACCATCCGTGGTCGTCGGGCTCGACGCCACGAAATGTCCCGTTCCAGAACAAGGAGCCGAGGAAGAACAGATCTCAGTCTCCGAGGTCGATGACTCCGACGACGCAGTCCCTCCAGCTCAGCGGTCCGGGAGTACCCAGACCCCTGTCCTACCCACTCCCACACAGGAGGCTCCGGTAACACCTTCGCCCTCGGGCCTAGGTCCGCACCGGCCAAATATTTCAGACGCCCCGCCCTCCGGCCTGGCTATAAAACTGAAAGACAAGCCTTCCGGCTCGGGCTCGAGCCAACCCCACTCCGGTACCGATAAAACACCTCCGGCACCGAAGCCCCAACACATAAATGTGCCACCACCGGCGCCGAGACGTATTCGACGCCGAAACCCTCGGCGCAGAAACAGCCAAAAGACAAGCCTTCTGAGCCGAAACAGCCTATACCAAAGTCTTCGGAGCCGAAAAACGCCCCCGAACCGAAAACTCCTACACCTAAGCCTAAACAGGATAAAACCCTCATAAGGCAAAGGAACATATGGACCATAAATCTTCCGCTCCGAAAAAGGACACTGGATCCAAACACCCTTCTGTACCAGATCTTCCAGATCCAAAGCAGAAAATAATACATATTGACCCAGAGACTGGTTATATCTGAAAGAGACACGTTAGTGACAGATTCCTTACCTTAGAATATCCCCAGGCGTCAGGCTGGATCCGGAAAGTTTTTTGCGTAGCAGTACCCTTGCGCGTCGGTAGGCGGTGTCGTGCGGCTCCGCGTCCGTCGTCGGCGTCGTGATCGCCGGGATGACGTCGCGGGCAGTACGTGAGACGCCCGTCCCTGCGCGCTGACGTCAGTTCTTTCTTTTTCCGCGCCAGTAAGCGCAGATCCGGGAAGAGCAGTGCCCTAGTCATTTTTTGACTAACTTTTTGGTGATTTTTTTCACTGTTTTTCTCGAAGTCTCTCGACTCCGAAGGTGTCAGTAGGGATGCCCGGCTTCAAGCCATGCGACGCCTGTGGTCGAATGATGTCGATCACAGACCCGCATCAGGAGTGTCTTTACTGCCTCGGCCGCGACCACGACACAAAGTCGTGCCCCGACTGCCGGGCCTTGCACCCGAAGGCTTTGCGAGAGCGGTCTCGAAAGCTCCTCGAGGTCCGGCAGTCGACTCCGCGCCACGCCAAGCCCAGGTCACGTGAGAGGTCGAGGGGCCGGTCGCGACTCCGGTCCCGGCGCCGCCAGCAACACCAGTCCCGGCCCCGGCCTCGACCCCGGCTCCGGTGCTGCCACAACCCCGATCGACGCCGGTTGACCTGACGACACCTCCACCGGCGCCGATCTGTCCGGTGCCGTTCACGACGACGCCCGGGGCTCCGGGCGACGTCGTTCCCCGGTTCTCTCCGGACATGGCGCCGCTCAACGCCGGCTCCGACGCCGCTGGGACCTTGGGTCCCGCATGTCCCTCCTCCATATTTTGAACCTGAATTGGAGGACGCAGAGGACTGGGAGGGGTCTGATGACCCTCTCACACAGCAGTGAGTTTGATCAGGACTGGGCTGAGGAGCTTGGGGATGCCAGTGGTTTGGACACCTCCCCTGACCCTGGCATGCTGTCTCCTCCTTCTGTGGCAACGGAGGAGGGGCAACGGTGTTGCGTAGAGCACCTGGGGCCTTACACCTCCAGTTGCCTACAGTGGCTGTCAGGACTAACATCCTGACGGAAGTGCTTCAGCCGGCGGCTACCTCCTCGGAGCCACTGCTGCCGTTTAACGAGGCGCTTTCCGACGTTCTTTTGGGCACCTGGTCCAAGCCCACCACAGGGGCTCCTGTGGATAGGAACGTGGCCCGACGCCATCGCCCTGCTCCGGGCGACCCCCTGTTCCTGGCGACCCCCTGTTCCTCTCCCAACACCCCACCCCTGAGAGCTTGGTGGTCCAAACCTCTGCTTCCCTACCGCTACCCCGGATAGGGAATCCAAACGCCTGGATCAATTTGGGAAGAAGGTCTTTTCTTCCTCCAGTGCTGGCTTGCGGTCCGTCAATACCACTTGCCTCTTGGGTCGATATTCCCACTCCTTGTGGGACTCTGTGGCGCAAGTTCTGCCCCAGTGTTCTGAGGAGGTCCAGACACTGCTTACCCGCGTCATTGCTGAGGGAAGAGATGCGGCAAAGTACACCATTAGATGTGGCCTTGATACCGCCGACTCGCTGGGCAGATCGCTTGCGACAGTGGCGCTGCGCCGTCACGCCTGGCTGAGAACCACTGGTTTCTCGGGTGATGTCCAAAACACTCTAATGGACATGCCCTTTGATGGAGTCGGTCTTTTTGGGAACAAGGCAGACCATGCGCTGAGCGTTTTAAGGACTCGCGGGCTACGGCTAAGTCCCTGGGCCTTTCTGCTGCACGCCCTCCGCAGCCATCTGCTTTTCGCCCCTTTCGTGGACACGGAAGGGGCGCCCAGTCACGTCCGCTGCCCGGCCACCGGCCCGCGCAGCAAGCGTCTTCGCGTGGCCGAGGACGTGGCTCCCGCCGTGGCGGGTCAGGCAACCAGCGTGCGGGTCAGGCCACACACCCCGCCCATTCCGCGGCCTCCAAGCCCTCCTAGTCCTTCCTTTCAGGTGCACAGCACGCCAGTAGGGGGAGGGTCCGCCATCACCTTCACCGCTGGCGTGCCATCACCTCGGACAGGTGGGTCTTGGACATTGTCCGAAGGGGCTACTCCCCTCCCCTTCGTGACCATCCCCCAGCCATGCCACCTCAATTCCACCGCATGTCAGGGGATCACTTAATGCTTCTTCAAAAGGAAGTTGCGGCCCTCTTGGCCAAGAGGGCCATCGAGCGCGTTCCGACCCCAGAAGTAGGACGTGGTTGCTACTCCCACTACTTTCTGGTGCCCAAAAGGACAAGGAGGACATGCGTCCTATCTTGGACCTCCGGAACGTCAATTGCTTCCTCCGGAAGGAAGAAGTTCAAGATGCTCACCCTAGCTCAGGTCTTGACTGCCCTCGACCCTGGAGACTGGTTGGTAGCGTTGGACTTGCAGGACAGCTTATTTCCACATCCTCGTCCTGCCGGCCCACCGGCGTTACCTACGGTTCACGGTAGGCCTCGAAGCATTTTCAGTTCACCGTGCTCCCCTTTGGCCTTACAAGTGCCCCTCGGGTGTTCACGAAAGTGATGGCGGTGGTCAGCAGCTCATCTGCGCCGGGCAGGGGTTCCAGTCTTCCCCTACCTCGACGACTGGCTGCTGAAGGCGGGCTCGTCCCAGGCAGTCGTCTCCCACCTCCAGACTACGGCCGAACTCCTGCACTCGCTGGGGTTCTCCATCAATGTGCCGAAGTCGCATCTGGATTCCTTCTCCACAGCTCCTTTTCATCGGAGCAGTTCTGGACACGACGCAGTTTCGGGCCTATCCTCCCGAACGGCGAGTCCGGGATATTCAGGCTATGATTCCGATCTTTCAGCCTTTATCCTGGGTTTCGGTCACGGATGACCCTGAGGCTGCTGGGCCTCATGGCCTCCTGCATCTTGCTGGTCAATCATGCCAGATGGCATATGCGGGCTCTGCAGTGGGACCTGAAGTTTCAGTGGGCGCAGCACCAGGGCAACCTGTCCGATCACGTCCAGATCTCGGAGGGGACTGCAAAACAGTTGCAGTGGTGGCTCTCGAACCGGCAATGGGTCATGGGCAGATCCCTCTCCCTTCCCCAGCCAGAGCACACAGTTGTGACGGACGCGTCCCTTCTGGGATGGGGCGGTCACATGGGAGAGAGGCGGAGATCAGAGGCCTCTGGTCTCCGGTGGAGTCCCGGCTCCATATCAACCTTCTGGAGCTCCGGGCGATCCGACTTGCACTCAAGGCATTCCTTCCCTCTGTCAAAGGGAAGGTAGTGCAGGTGTTCACAGACAACACCACCGCCATGTGGTACTGCAACAAACAGGGCGGGGTGGGGTCGTGGACCCTCTGTCAGGAGGCGCTCTGCGCCTCTGGACATGGCTGGAACATCAGGGCATGTTCCTGATGGTTCAACACCTGGCAGGTTCCTGAACGCCAGAGGCGGACGAACTCAGCCGCAGGTGCATGATGGATCACGAATGGCGTCTTCACTCGGAGGTGGCGCAAGGACTCTTTCTACAGTGGGGAGAGCCTTGGTTAGATCTATTCGCCACCGAAGAGAACAGCGCAATGTCATCAGTTCTGCGCGTTGGAACTTCCAAGGCGGCACTCGCTCGGGCGACGCTTTTCGTCACGAGTGGAGTTGCGGGTCTATTGTACGCCTTTCCGCCTATACCACTTCTACCCAGAGTGTTGAAGAAGATTCGGCACGACCGGGCCCAAGTCATTCTTGTGGCTCCGGACTGGGCTCGAAGAGTTTGGTATCCCGAGCTACTCAGTATGAGCGTGGATCCCCCGATCCGTCTGCCTCTTCGGGAGGATCTTCTGTCGCAGCAGCAGGGGACGGTCCTCCACCCGAACCTGTCCAGTCTACACCTGCTTGCGTGGAGATTGAGCGGCGGCAGTTGATTCCTTTCGACTGCCTCCCGAAGTTTGTGATGTGATTCTGGCAGCCAGGCGTCCCTCCACTAAGGTGGTATACGCCTGCAGGTGGAACAAATTTGTGGCATGGTGCACAGCAAATGCTGTGAATCCCCTTTCTGCCCCTCTTTCTGAGGTCCTTCTGTTCCTTCTTTCTCTGGCCCAACAGGGTTCTGCCCTGGGTACCATCAAGGGTTATCTTTGTGCTATCTCGGCCTTCCTCAGGCTCCCTGATCAGCCCTCCCTTTTCAAGTCCCCTGTTGTTAACAGGTTCTTAAAAGGCATTACACACCTCTTCCCTCCTGTTCCGTTTGTAATGCCTCAGTGGGACTTGAACTTGGTTCTTACCTTTTTAATGATGCGCTCCCTTTGAGCTCTCTACATAACTGTCCTCTTCGTCTTCTGACTCTGAAGACAGCCTTTCTGGTGGCCATCACCTCCGCTCGGCGGGTGAGTGAGCTCCAGGCTCTATCTTGCAAACCTCCCTTTCTGTCTGTTCATCCAGACAAGGTTGTTCTTCGGACGCGTCCGTCCCTTCTTGCCAAAGGTGGTTACTGCCTTCCACATTGGGCAGACCATCACTTTGCCTACCTTCTTTCCGCCTCCGCATCCTTCCAGAGAAGAAGAGAGGCTCCACCGCCTGGACCCAAAACGTGCGCTCTCCTTCTATATCGACCGCACAAAATACTTCCGGGTGGATGACCAGCTCTTTGTTGGCTACGTGGGCGCCAAAAAAGGTCGGGCGGTGCACAAACGAACCATCTCCCGCTGGGTTACCTTGTGCATCAAGACCTGCTATTCTTTGGCTAAGAAGGAGCCTCCTGTTGGGGTGCGGGCCCAATCCACCAGGGCAACGGCTGCTACCACGGCCTTGGGCCGCGGTGTTCCGCTGCCGGTTATCTGTCAGGCAGCTACGTGGGCCTCGCTGCACACGTTTACAAAGCATTACTGCCTTGACAGTCAGGTCCGGAGGGACGGCTTCTTTGGCCGTTCTGTCCTCCAGGAATTCCTTGTCTGATCTTTGTTCGCAGACCCACCACCGGGGTTGGTATTGCTGGGGTATATATTCTAAGGTAAGGAATCTGTCACTAACGTGTCTCTTTCAGATGCACAAGTTACTAACTTGTGTAACGATATATCTGTAAGAGACAGTAGTTAGTGACCGATTCACTACCGCCCCACCCATCCTCCCCGTTCTGCGAACTGATTTCTAGGGTTAAGGACATCCCCTTCAGGGCCCTAGTATTTTTCAGACACCTATGTCCGCTTCTTGCATGGCTCTGCGTTCCTGGCGCGGAAAGTCGTGTACAGAACTGGACGTCAGCGCGCAGGGGCGGCGTCTAAGTACTGCCCGCGACGTCATCCCGGCGATCACGACGCCGACGACGGACGCGGAGCCGCACGACGCCGCCTACCGACGTGCAAGGGTACTGCTACGCAAAAAACTTTCCGGATCCAGCCTGACGCCTGGGGATATTCTAAGGTAAGGAATCTGTCACTAACTACTGTCTCTTACAGATATATCGTTACACAAGTTAGTAACTTGTGCGTTAATGTCGCCAATGCTATTGCGGTTCCTGTCCGCATGCCTTTAAAAGGCTCAGGAAATGTAGCAAGAACTGATCATTGGTTAGTGCCTACTGTTCTAGTTGGTGGATGGAGTAGCGGCTAAAGCAGCATGACTACTCCTGGTGGCACTATAGAGCTTTTGCTGGGGAAAGCTTTTTAACCGTTCTGGGGCCATTCATAAAGTGTGGAATCTACTGGAAGACTATGTATCCACCTAAATATTGTTACCCAGGTATGCAACTTTCTCAATATTTTCACCTGTGGGTTTTAATGCCATTCTACAGTTTCTGTTAAAGGTTTTATGTTGTATTCCCTTTCTTATTTTTGAAGGGGCAGGGGGTTTAAGTGACATTTTGGATTTATTTTAGTATTTTTGCTGATTGTTTTACTACTATAATAGAGCACCTCGAAACTTTCACTTTAGACGTTTCAGTGAAATAGGATAAGAAGCAAACACATTTTTTATGCCATGTAATAAAAGCTCTGTGATCTTTAGAAAGACAGAGAACACAGTGAAATGTATTAACCTAAATTTAGTTATGGTATTTTTTTTTTTTTAGGTAATATGTCGCATCCGAGGCCTTGGCTTGGGCTGGATCATTTCAATAAAGCCCCAAAGAGAAGTCGATACACATACCTTGAGAAAGCAATTAAAATCCACAACTGACTTGACAGTTTTATTCAAGCCAATGGACAAATAAGTGTGTGTGTGTGTCCACCTTTTTAACAACAGTAGAACTTTGGTACACGTGCACTATACCGGGAATCTTCAGCAAGAGGATGTGCTGCTGATGTTAATTTTATTTTGTTGAGGCTGTTCGTTTGGCTTCTCTATCTATTGACTGCCCTTTTTGAGCAAAATGAAGGTGTTTTTATAAAGCTTGGATGCCAATAGGAGAGATTTTATGGTAAGCTAGCAAGGCCATGGTCTGCAAATTGAGGGAAGAGTGAAAAGTACCATTTACAATAGTGGAAATGTTGGCAAATTTAACGATAGTACATTTTGTAGATGGCATAAGATGGCTGCGTGCCTGCTCTAGTGTGGGAATTTCAACACGGTCATTGCAGCTGCTAAGTCTTATGTTTACACCATGTCGGATTTCTTTACTTCAGTTAAACTAAAAATTACGTATTTGTAAATGCAAAATCCTCATCAATAAATAGCCATCTCTGTTTGATTGTGTATGTTGTTGCCACTTATTCCGGACTCTTGTTTCATAAGCCTAGAGTACATATTATCTTGCATAGATTTGATTAAGTTGAACTGCTACTTTGTGTTCCAGTTAACAAAGCAGATTGTCTTTGAGACAAGTACTTTCATAACATTGTTCTATTTAGAAAATAAAATGGTTAATTGTACTGCCTACAACAAAATGTTGATTTCACTCAAAGCTGGCCACAGCATATGGAAGACGGTGTGCATTTGAAAAAGCAGCAAGAAGGTGGGGAAATGAGAAATATCCAACTGTTCAGCACCGAGGGCATGCTCACTAGTATTTAGTAAGCTGTTGACTTTGTAAAAAGTATGAAATTGTATATTTAATGAATGAACATGTACAATTTAACACATGGAGATTAATTTTGTTGGGTGAGTCTGTTTCACTGATGTTGATATTCATTGTGTGTAGTTTTATTTCTGCCCCCAAACATTTTTTTTATTTTGAAACTACTGGCAACCACATGTCTGGTTTTGAGTGCAGTAAAATAGGTTCAGCAATTCTCACTTATATTATTTTCTGGGTTTTTTTGTTTTGTTTTTTTAAATTTCTGTAGCAACAGTGTACAACTCTTCCTGTATATTGCCTTTTTGCTGGAAAATGTTGTATGTTGAATAAAATTTTCTATAAAAATGTTATTTCAGTGAGTAATGACATGGATGTTGAAGATTTCTACTCCGAATACAGTTTAAGACATTGTTTTCACTATAAAAAGTTTATAAATATGCAGTGTTTTGATTTTAAGATTGGTTTTCACCCATAAATATTCCTTTTTGAACATAGTAAAATCAAAGAGATATAGCCTGGATGGAACCATATTCGAATTGCATTTGTGGAAAATATATTTGATGGATTCATTTTTTAGCTATTTAGTTAAAACAAATGTATAGAAGGTTTGACTGCTGTTTTCTTAACAGTGAGATCCAGGCGGATCAAAGCTGCAATATAAAGCCTGAGTCTCTAAAAGGTAAGTGTCCTTTTTAGATTTTCACTATCCTATTTGTATGTGACAGATGCCTTTTCTCCTGTTTGTTCTGCCAATAAACATACAATAGGACACATCATATCCTGTCTTGCTTCTTTATTACTGATACAAATGTAGAATTCAGAACTTAAAAAATGTCTATTCCCATTATAAGATTATAAGTAGTCACTTGTTTTTTGATGGATTCTTCCACCTGCACATTCCTCATCTGTTGAATATCACTAGGCACTAAACTGGAACTGGAAACTTTCAACGCTATCCCGCACAGACTCACTTGCCTTTCAGGAAGCTAGTGAGCTAAGTACTTCCCCTGAGGAAGAATTAGAGCATCCTTCTTGGCCACTTCCCTAAGGACAACAGCTGATTTTCTCAAGCTTCCCTTACCCACAGGTAAGAAAAAGGCCAGCATCTTGACCGATACCCTTCAGCCTACATTTATCTAGCACCTCCAAACCTTTCCTGCATTTTGCTGAAGCCCTCATGGGCCCAGGCATAGCAACATAAGAGAAGTCAATTGCTCCTGAAGTGAACAGACAGATAGTAGAATTATACAGACAATGACTAGGGGACCTATTTTTTCTGTCTCTCCAACATTCCCAGAGAGCTTAGTTGTACAGGCCTCTCCCGTGCACTAAGCTGTATCTTGGAACTTTTCCAGTTACACCCCAGGATAGGAAGTGATGGAAGGGGGGGGATGTTGGAGGCTGGCTCGGTATATAGTATCCACCTATGGTGAAGCACCGAATCCAAGCAACCCTTAGTGATAGTGTTTAGATCTCTGAAAACCAAAGCTCTCAAGGGGCAGCTGTGGACAGCAGCTAAGGCTTATCCAGAAGGGTGTAAAGTAGTTGCATGTACCACTATAGTCAGTCAGTAAGCTTTTCACACAATCAGCCACATCAGACGAGTAGAAAAATACTTCATATTTATTACTACTCACTAGACAGTAACTTGGTATGTCTCCTATCTGGAGATATCAATTATACACAAGGAACAGTTAGAACAGAGGTAAGTAGCATAAAAAAACACATAGGGCCCAACCGGGGGGGTGGGGAGGCAAACCATATACTAAAACAGTGGACTGCGAGGTGAGTACCAAAACGGAACCAGTACCCATGGTTTGAGGACCCCAGGGGAAGCAAGGAACAACCTAAGGTGAGTAGCAAGGGACTCCAAGACGCCCAGGTGTAAATTGTTACACTGGGTCAGACGTCCATTGGACAGCACAGGGTAAGGCGTGGATGGAAATTTAGGGTTCTAGGACCCTTCCCAAAGGACCCCCGAAGGAACCACTTGGATCAAGTAAGGTTGGAGAGGCACCCCACCCGTGGATACCCAGAAGATGCAGATACCTGCACCAGGGAGCCTAGGTGCATAGGGGTGAAGTGGTGTCGGAAGCCTCCGTAGACGCATATGGAGGAAGTGGAAGTACAGGAGCTACAGTGTCTCGTGGACCAGGCTGGTAGAACCAGGACAAAGAATCCAGACGAGAAGAACCCGAAAGCAGAGGGGACAGTGTCCAAACCATCCGGAGGTGACCAGGAGGCACAGGAGCACATTACTAGCCCTTGCTGAAGGTTCTTGGTGTAGCACAGAGTAGAAGAAACAGCAACTGTGGAGACCATGTGATGGTGTAGGAGCCCAAGAGCCTTTCATGAGCTGTCACACGCCGGTTGACAAGTGCACAAAGGTCAGTGGCCGGCAGGATCACCAACATTCCTTGGCAAACGCAAACATCTGAAAGAGACACGTTAGTGATAGATTCCTTACCGTAGAATATCCCCAGGCGTCAGACTGGATCCGGAAAGTTTTGCTAGCAGTACCCCTGCGCGCCAGTAGGTGGCGTCGTGCGGCTCCGCGTCCGTCGCTGGCGTTGTAAGCACCGAGATGACGTCACGGAGACTACTTAGACGCCACCCATGCGCTCTGACGTCAGTTCTTTCTTTTTCCGCGCCAGAAAGCGCAGATCCGGTTAGAACACGTACCCTAGTCACTTTTTGACTATCTCTTTTGAGACTTTTGTCTCCTTTTTCCAGTTGGTTTCCTGGTGCACGTAGGGATGCCTGGATTTAAGTCTTGTGGGGCCTGCCGTCGCAACATGTCGGTGGCGGACCCCCATGATGTCTGCCTCTACTGCCTGGAGACCGACCACGACTCCCGGTCCTGTCGGGCCATGGCCCCGAAGGCCTTGAGGGAGCGGCACCGGAAGCTGCTGGAGGTCCGGCACTCGTCCCAGCGCCGTTCCCGGTCCAGGGGCCGTTCCAGGGGCCACAGTCCTCGCTCCTCGGGCTCCAAGTCTTCACCCTCGGATTCGGGTAAGAGACGACACAAAAAGAAGTCGAAGAAGCGTGTTCGCTCTCCGACGTCCCCCCGCCGGTCCTCGGATGCGGATGAGGGGGACAGGGGCCTTGCCCCTGCGGCTCCTTTGGAGCTCGAGAGTCCCGCGGCCTACCCTCCTTACCCGGGTCCGTCGGCGACTCCCGCACAGGTGCAAGAATTTCTTGCTACCATGGACCGCCTTTTTAGGGCTCGGGCTCCCGCAGGCGTGCCCTCGGGCCCCGCGGTCCCGTGTCTGGATCCTGTTGAACCGCCGGCGGATCCAGCTTCAGCGCCACAGGATCCTGCGCCGCTGGCTCCGGCCACGGCGCCACAAGGTCCAACGCTGCTGGCTCCGGCCCCAGCGCCGCCCTCGGCTCCGGCGCCGCAGTGGGTGCCTTTCGTCCCGCCATTACCCAGGTTCCAGGACCATTTTGTTCCTACCTGGGATCCGCATTGGGACGCGGCGCCGGTTCAGCGCCGTTCCCGACGCCGTATGTTCCCTCTCCGGCTCCTGCCCCGCCGCCGCGATTGGTGCCAGCGGAGGTGGAGGACGACTGGGAGGGGTCCGAGGACCCTCTCGCCCGTCAGTGTGACTCCGAGCAGGACTGGGCGGACGACTTGGAGGACTCCGGCGACCTCGACGTCTCTTCTGACCCGGGGTTTGCCTCTCCCCCGCCTACTATGGAGGAGGGCGCCTCCTACACGATGGTGCTCAGTCGGGCAGCTGAGGTCCTCAACCTTGATCTCCCTATGGTGGCCCTCAAAACTAACCTCCTTACTGAGGTGCTCCAGACGGCGACCACCTCGTCGGAGCCCCTGCTTCTGTTGAACGACGCCCTTACCGACATCTTGCTGGGCACTTGGTCGCAGCCATCCACTGGGGCCCCGGTGGATAAGAATGTCGCTAGGCGTCATCGCCCGGCGCCGGGTGACCCCGCTTTTTTGACCACTCATCCTACGCCTGAGAGTCTGGTCATCCAAGCTTCGACGTCGCAGAGTGCCTTTCCCACGGCTCCGCCGGATAACGACTCTAAGAAGCTGGAACAGTTCGGTAAACGTTTGTTCTCTTCGGCCAGCTTGGGGCTGCGGTCAGTGAATACCGCCTGCCTCTTGGGCCGCTATTCCCACGCAGTGTGGGACACAGTTGCGCAGGTGTTACCTCAGTGTCCTGAGGAGACCCAAGCTGTATTGTCCCAAGCCATTGCGGAAGGTAAAGATGCGGCTAAGTTCGCCATTCGGTGTGGTTTAGACACCGCGGACTCCTTAGGTAGAGCGATTTCTACGACTGTGGCGCTTCGTCGCCACGCCTGGCTCAGATCTACCGGGTTCTCGCCAGATGTCGTAACTCTTCTCCTGCAGGAAGTCACGGCCCTCTTGGCCAAGGCGGCCATCGAGTGTGTTCCTGGACCAGAAGTAGGGAGTTGTTGTTATTCCCACTACTTTCTGGTCCCCAAGAAGGACAAGGGGGGCTTGCGCCCCATCTTGGACCTCATGAACGTCAATCGCTTCCTCCGGAAGGAGAAGTTCAAGATGTTGACTCTGGCTCAGGTCTTAGCTGCCCTCGACCCTGGAGACTGGATGGTAGCGTTGGACTTGCAGGACGCCTATTTTCACAACCCCGTCCTGCCGGCCCACCGGCGTTACCTGCGGTTCACGGTAGGCCAGAAGCATTTTCAGTTTGACGTTCTCCCCTTCGGCCTTACCAGCGCCCCTCGGGTGTTCACGAAGGTGATGATGGTGGTCGCAGCTCATCTGCGCAGGTCCGGGGTGTCAGTCTTCCCCTACCTCGACGGCTGGTTGTTGAAGGCGGGCTCGCCCCAGGCAGTCGTCACCCACCTTCAGACTACGGCCGACCTCCTGCATTTGCTGGGGTTCTCCATCAACGTGCCGAATTCGCACCTGAGTCCCTCTCAGAAGCTCCCCTTCATCGGAGCGGTTCTGGATTCGACGCTGTTTCGGGTTTATCCTCCCGAGCAGCGAGTCCGGGATATTCAGGCTATGATTCCGATCTTTCAGCCTCTATCCTGGGTTTCAGTCAGGATGACCCTCCGGCTCCTGGGCCTGATGGCCTCCTGCATCCTGCTGGTGCAGCATGCCAGATGGCATATGCGAGCTCTGCAGTGGGACCTGAAGTTCCAGTGGGCACAGCATCAGGGCAACCTGTCGGATCATGTCCAGATCTCGGAGGGCACTGCACGACAATTGCAGTGGTGGCTCACAAATCGCGATTGGGTCAATGGCAGATCCCTCTCCCTCCCCAACCGGAGCACACAGTGGTGACGGATGCGTCCCTCCTGGGATGGGGTGGCAACTTGGGAGAGGCGGAGATCAGAGGCCTCTGGTCTCCGGCGGAGTCCCGGCTCCATATCAATCTTTTGGAGCTTCGGGCGATCCGGCTTGCACTGAAGGCATTCCTTCCCTCTGTCCGGGGAAGTGTAGTGCAGGTGTTCACGGACAACACCACCGCCATGTGGTATTGCAATAAGCAGGGCGGGGTGGGGTCGTGGACCCTATGTCAGGAGGCTCTGCGCCTCTGGACTTGGCTGGAACGTCAAGGCATTACCTTGGTGGTTCAACACCTGGCAGGTTCTCTGAACGCCAGGGCGGACGAACATAGCCGCCGGTGCTTGATGGATCACGAATGGCGTTTTCACTCGGAAGTGGCGCAAGGTCTCTTTCTGCAGTGGGGAGAACCTTGGTTAGATCTATTCGCCACCGAAGAGAACGCGTAATGTCATCAGTTCTGCGTGTTGGAATTACCGAGGCGGCACTCGCTCGGCGACGCTTTTCGTCACGAGTGGAGTTGCGGTCTATTTTACGCCTTTCCGCCTATACCACTTCTACCCAGAGTGTTGAAGAAGATTCGGCACGACCGGGCCCAAGTCATTCTTGTGGCTCCGGACTGGGCTCGAAGAGTTTGGTATCCCGAGCTACTCAGTATGAGCGTAGATCCCAGGATCCGTCTGCCTCTTCGGGAGGATCTTCTGTCGCAGCAGCAGGGGACGGTCCTCCACCCGAATCTGTCCAGTCTACACCTGCTTGCGTGGAGATTGAGCGGCAGCAGTTGATTCCTTTCGACTTGCCTCCCGAAGTTTGTGATGTGATTCTGGCAGCCAGGCGTCCCTCCACTAAGGTGGTATACGCCTGCAGGTGGAACAAATTTGTGGCATGGTGCACAGCAAAGGCTGTGAATCCCCTTTCTGCCCCTCTTTCTGAGGTCCTTCTGTTCCTTCTTTCTCTGGCCCAACAGGGTTCTGCCCTGGGTACCATCAAGGGTTATCTTTGTGCTATCTCGGCCTTCCTCAGGCTCCCTGATCAGCCCTCCCTTTTCAAGTCCCCTGTTAACAGGTTCTTAAAAGGCATTACACACCTCATCTGAAAGAGACAAGTTAGTGACAGATTCCTTACCTTAGAATATCCCCAGGCGTCAGGCTGGATCCGGAATGTTTTTTGCGTAGCAGTACCCTTGCGCGTCGGTAGGCGGCGTCGTGCGGCTCCGCGTCCGTCGTCGGCGTTGTGATCGCCGGGATGACGTCGCGGGCAGTACTTAGGCGCCGCCCCTGCGCGCTGACGTCAGTTCTTCTTTTTCCGCGCCAGCAACGCAGATCCGGGAAGAGCAGTGCCCTGGTCATTTTTTGACCATACTTTTTGGTGAAATTTTTTCACTGTTTTTCTCTCTCAAGGTGTCGTAGGGATGCCCGGTTTCAAACGTTGCGGCGCCTGTGCTCGTATGATGTCCATCACCGACCCGCATTGGGAGTGTCTCTTCTGCCGAGGCCACGACACGGAGTCTTGTACCGACTGCCAGGCCCTCAACCCGAAAGCTTTGCAAGAGCGGTCTCGAAAGCTCCTGGAGGCCCGGCATTCGGCTCCGCGGAAGCCCCGGTCGCGTGAGAGGTCCAGGGGTCGATCGCGGAGTCCACACCGGTCGTCGGCGTCCAAGTCTTCTTCGTCCGGTAAGTCGAAACACAAGAAGTCCAAAAAGCATCATCGCTCTAGGACTTCGCCTCGCCCGATCTCGCGACTCGGCTGAGGCCCCTCCCGGCACCGTCCCCGCGGCCCCGGACATGCCTGTGGAGTCGCCCCCGCCATACCCGCCCTTCCCGGGTTCGGGGGCGGATCCGGCCAGAAGTGCAGGAATTCCTGTCGGCCATGGCCCGCCTCTTCGGGCCTCCAGGCCCCTCCGGTGCGCCTTCGGGCCCGGATGGGGTTGCTCCGGCGTCGCCCGGCGGCTCCGGCCCCGGCGTCGCCCGTGCCTCCAGCCTCGATCCCGGCTTCGGCCCCGGCCTCGATCCCGGCTCCACAACCCCCATCGACGCCGGTCGACCTAACGACACCTCCGCCGGCGCCCGATGTCTCCGGTGCCGTTCTCTACGCCGCCCTGGGCTCCGGGCGGCGTCGTCCCCAGTTCCTTTCGGCTCCGGACATGGACCCGGAACGACGTCGCTCGGACGCCGGTTCCGGCGCCGATGGGGCCTTGGGTCCCAAATGTCCCTCCTCCTCCTTATTTTGAACCAGAGGAGGACCAGGAGGACTGGGAGGGTCTGATGACCCTCTGGCACGGCAGTGTCAGTACGATGAGGACTGGACAGAGGGTCTAGGGGATGCCAGTGGTCTGGATACTTCCCCTGACACTGGCATGCTGTCTCCTCCCGTGGCTACGGAGGAGGGAGCCAATTTTGCTACGGTGTTGCGTAGGGCGGCTGGGGCCTTACATCTCCAACTCCCTACTTTGACAGTCAAGCATAACATCTTGACAGAGGTGCTTCAGCCGGCGGCCTCCTCTGCGGAGACTGTGCTGCCGTTTAACGACGCCCTCACTGACGTTCTTTTGGGCGCCTGGTCCAAGCCCAACACAGGGGCTCCTGTGGATAGGAACGTGTCACGCGCGCCATCGCCCAGCTCCGGGCGACCCCCTGTTTCTCTCTGTTCACCCCACTCCTGAGAGCTTGGTTGTCCAAGCCTCCGCTTCCCAAACCGCCTTCCCTACCGCTCCTCCCGGATAGGGAATCCAAACGCCTGGATCAATTTGGGAAGAAGGGTTTTCTTCCTCCAGTGCTGGCTTGCGGTCCGGTTAACACCGCTTGTCTTTTGGGCCGATATACCCACTCCCTGTGGGATTCGGTGGCGGATGTTTTGCCCCAGTGTCCTGAGGAGGTCCAGACACTGCTTTCCCGCGCCATTGCGGAAGGAAGGGATGAGGCTAAATACACAATACGTTGTGGCCTTGACACCGCCGACTCGCTGGGCAGGTCTATTGCAACGACGGTGGCGCTCAGACGCCACGCCTGGCTGAGAACCACTGGTTTTTCAGGGGATGTCCAGAATACTCTCATGGACATGCCCTTTGATGGAGTCGGTCTTTTTGGGTCCAAAGCAGACCATGCGTTGGAGCGCTTTAAGGACTCACGGGCTACTGCCAAGTCCTGGGCCTTTCTGCTACTCGCCCGCCGCTGACTTCTGCTTTTCGCCCCTATCGTGGCCACGGTAGGGCGCCCCTTCACGTCAGCAGCCCAGCCACCGGCCCGCGCAGCAGGCGTCTTCGCGTGGCCGAGGGCGTGGATTCCGCCGTGGCGGATCGGGCAACCAGCGTGCGGGTCAGGCCACCACCTCCAACCCGTCCGCGGCCTCCAAGCCCTCCTAGTCCCTCCTTTCAGGTGCACAGCACGCCAGTAGGGGGCAGGGTCCGCCATCACCTTCCCCACTGGCGTACCATCACCTCGGACAGGTGGGTCTTGGACATTGTCCGAAGGGGCTACTCCCTCCCCTTCGAGACCACCCCCCAGCCATGCCACCTCAATTCCACCGCATGTCAGGGGATCACTTGGTTCTTCTACAGAAGGAAGTCACGGCCCTCTTGACCAAGAGTGCCATCGAGCGTGTTCCGACCCCAGAAGTAGGGCGTGGTTGCTACTCCCACTACTTTCTGGTGCCCAAAAGGACAAGGAGGACATGCGTCCTATCTTGGACCTCCGGAACGTCAATCGCTTCCTCCGGAAGGAGAAGTTCAAGATGCTCACCCTAGCTCAGGTCTTGACTGCCCTCGACCCTGGAGACTGGTTGGTAGCGTTGGACTTGCAGGACGCATATTTCCACATCCCCGTCCTGCCGGCCCACCGGCGTTACCTTCCGGTTCACGGTAGGCCCCGAGCATTTTCAGTTCACCGTGCTCCCCTTTGGCCTTACCAGTGCCCCTCGGGTGTTCACGAAAGTGTTGGCGGTGGTCGCAGCTCATCTGCGCCGGGCAGGGGTTTCAGTCTTCCCCTACCTCGACGACTGGCTGCTGAAGGCGGAGCTCGTCCCAGGCAGTCGTCTCCCACCTCCAGACTACGGCCGAACTCCTGCACTCGCTGGGGTTCTCCATCAATGTGCCGAAGTCGCATCTGATTCCTTCTCCACAGCTCCTTTTCATCGGAGCAGTTCTGGACACGTCGCAGTTTCGGGCCTATCCTCCCGAACGGCGGAGTCCGGGATATTCAGGCTATGATTCCGATCTTTCAGCCTTTATCCTGGGTTTCGGTACGGACTGACCCTGAGGCTGCTGGGCCTCATGGCCTCCTGCATCCTGCTGGTCAATCATGCCAGATGGCATATGCGGGCTCTGCAGTGGGACCTGAAGTTCCAGTGGGCGCAGCACCAGGGCAACCTGTCCGATCACGTCCAGATCTCGGAGGGACTGCAAAACAGTTGCAGTGGTGGCTCTCGAACCGGCAATGGGTCATGGGCAGATCCCTCTCCCTTCCCCAGCCAGAGCACACAGTTGTGACGGACGCGTCCCTTCTGGGATGGGGCGGTCACATGGGAGAGGCGGAGATCAGAGGCCTCTGGTCTCCGGCGGAGTCCCGGCTCCATATCAACCTTCTGGAGCTCTGGGCGATCCGACTTGCACTCAAGGCATTCCTTCCCTCTGTCAAAGGGAAGGTAGTGCAGGTGTTCACAGACAACACCACCGCCATGTGGTACTGCAACAAACAAGGCGGGGTGGGGTCGTGGACCCTTTGTCAGGAGGCTCTGCGCCTCTGGACATGGCTGGAACATCAGGGCATGTTCCTGATGGTTCAACACCTGGCAGGTTCCCTGAACGCCAGGGGCGGACGAACTCAGCCGCAGGTGCATGATGGATCACGAATGGCGTCTTCACTCGGAAGTGGCGCAAGGACTCTTTCTACAGTGGGGAGAGCCTTGGTTAGATCTATTCGCCACCGAAGAGAACGCGCAATGTCATCAGTTCTGCGCGTTGGAATTTCCAAGGCGGCACTCGCTCGGCGGCAGCTTTTCGTCACGAGTGGAGTTGCGGTCTGTTGTACGCCTTTCCGCCTATACCACTTCTACCCAGAGTGTTGAAGAAGATTCGGCACGACCGGGCCCAAGTCATTCTTGTGGCTCCGGACTGGGCTCGAAGAGTTTGGTATCCCGAGCTACTCAATATGAGCGTAGATCCCCCGATCCGTCTGCCTCTTCGGGAGGATCTTCTGTCGCAGCAGCAGGGGACGGTCCTCCACCCGAACCTGTCCAGTCTACACCTGCTTGTGTGGAGATTGAGCGGCGGCAGTTGATTCCTTTCGACTTGCCTCCCGAAGTTTGTGATGTGATTCTGGCAGCCAGGCGTCCCTCCACTAAGGTGGTATACGCCTGCAGGTGGAACAAATTTGTGGCATGGTGCACAGCAAAGGCTGTGAATCCCCTTTCCTGCCCCTCTTTCTGAGGTCCTTCTGTTCCTTCTCTCTCTGGCCCAACAGGGGTTTCTGCCCTGGGTACCATCAAGGGTTATCTTTGTGCTATCTCGGCCTTCCTCAGGCTCCCTGATCAGCCCTCCCTTTTCAAGTCCCCTGTTGTTAACAGGTTCTTAAAAGGCATTACACACCTCTTCCCTCCTGTTCCGTTTGTGATGCCTCAGTGGGACTTGAACTTGGTTCTTACCTTTTTAATGTGCGCTCCCTTTGAGCCTCTACATAACTGTCCTCTTCGTCTTCTGACTCTGAAGACAGCCTTTCTGGTGGACATCACCTCCGCTCGGCGGAGTGAGTGAGCTCCAGGCTCTATCTTGCAAACCTCCCTTTCTGTCTGTTCATCCAGACAAGGTTGTTCTTCGGACGCGTCCGTCCTTCTTGCCAAAGGTGGTTACTGCTTTCCACATTGGGCAGACCATCACCTTGCCCACCTTCTTTCCGCCTCCGCATCCTTCCAGAGAGGAAGAGAGGCTCCACCGTCTGGACCCAAAACGTGCGCTCTCCTTCTATATTGACCGCACAAAACACTTCCGGGTGGATGACCAGCTCTTTGTTGGCTACGTGGGCGCCAAAAAGGTCGGGCGGTGCACAAGAGGACCATCTCCCGCTGGGTTACCTTGTGCATCAAGACCTGCTATTCTTTGGTAAGAAGGAGCCTCCTGTTGGGCTGCGTGCCCATTCCCACCAGGGCAACGGCTGCTACCACGGCCTTGGGCCGCGGTGTTTCCGCTGCCGGTTATATGTCAGGCAGCTACGTGGGCCTCGCTGCACACGTTTACAAAGCATTACTGCCTTGACAGTCAGGTCCGGAGGGACGGCTTCTTTGGCCGTTCTGTCCTCCAGTGCTTCCTTGTCTGATCTTTGTTCGCAGACCCACCACCGGGGTTGGTATTGCTGGGGTATCTATTCTAAGGTAAGGAATCTGTCACTAACGTGTCTCTTTCAGATGCACAAGTTACTAACTTGTGTAACGATATATCTGTAAGAGACAGTAGTTAGTGACAGATTCCTACCACCCATCCTCCCGTTCTGCAAACTGATTTCTAGGGTTAAGGACATCCCTTTCAGGGCCCTAGTATTTTTCAGACACCTATGTCAGCTTCTTGCATGGCTCTGCGTTCCTGGCGCGGAAAGTCGTGTACAGAACTGACGTCAGCGCGCAGGGGCGGCGCCTAAGTACTGCCCGCGACGTCATCCCGGCGATCACGACGCCGGACGACGGACGCGGAGCCGCACGGCGCCGCCTACCGACGCGCAAGGGTACTGCTACGCAAAAAACTTTCCGGATCCAGCCTGACGCCTGGGGATATTCTAAGTTAAGGAATCTGTCACTAACTACTGTCTCTTACAGATATATCGTTACACAAGTTAGTAACTTGTGCTTCCCTCCTGTTCCGTTTGTAATGCCTCAGTGGGACTTGAACTTGGTTCTTACCTTTTTAATGTGCGCTCCCTTTGAGCCTCTACATAACTGTCCTCTTCGTCTTCTCACTCTGAAGACAGCCTTTCTGGTGGCCATCACCTCCGCTCGGTGGGTGAGTGAGCTCCAGGCTCTATCTTGCAAACCTCCCTTTCTGTCTGTTCATCCAGACAAGGTTGTTCTTCGGACGCGTCCGTCCTTCTTGCCAAAGGTGGTTACTGCCTTCCACATTGGGCAGACCATCACTTTGCCTACCTTCTTTCCGCCTACGCATCCTTCCAGAGAGGAAGAGAGGCTCCACCGTCTGGACCCAAAACGTGCGCTCTCCTTCTATATCGACCGCACAAAACACTTCCGGGTGGATGACCAGCTCTTTGTTGGCTACGTGGGCGCCAAAAAAGGTCGGGCGGTGCACAAGAGAACCATCTCCCGCTGGGTTACCTTGTGCATCAAGACCTGCTATTCTTTGGCTAAGTTCCACCAGGGCAACGGCTTCTACCACGGCCTTGGGCCGCGGTGTTCCGCTGCCGGTTATCTGTCAGGCAGCTACGTGGGCCTCGCTGCACACGTTTACAAAGCATTACTGCCTTGACAGTCGGGTCCGGAGGGACTGCTTCTTTGGCCGTTCTGTCCTCCAGGACTTCCTTGTCTGATCTTTGTTCGCAGACCCACCACCGGGGTTGGTATTGCTGGGGTATCTATTCTAAGGTAAGGAATCTGTCACTAACGTGTCTCTTTCAGATGCACAAGTTACTAACTTGTGTAACGATATATCTGTAAGAGACAGTAGTTGGTGACAGATTTCTTACCGCCCACCCATCCTCCCGTTCTGCGAACTGATTTCTAGGGTGGACATCCCTTTCAGGGCCCTAGTATTTTTCAGACACCTATGTCAGCTTCTTGCATGGCTCTGCGTTCCTGGCGCGGAAAGTCGTGTACAGAACTGACGTCAGCGCGCAGGGCGGCGTCTAAGTACTGCCCGCGACGTCATCCCGGCGATCACGACGACGGACGTGGAGCCGCACGACGCCGCCTACCGACGCGCAAGGGTACTGCTACGCAAAAACTTTCCGGATTCAGCCTGACGCCTGGGGATATTCTAAGGTAAGGAATCTGTCACTAACTACTGTCTCTTACAGATATATCGTTACACAAGTTAGTAACTTGTGCATCCTTGCTGTTCATCTGGACAAGGTTGTCCTTCAAACTCTACCTTCTTTTCGTCCCAAAGTGGTTACCTCTTTCCACATGCCCCGCATCCTTCTAAGGAGAGGCTCCACCGTCTGGATCCAAAGGAGCGCTATCATTTTATCTGGATCGCACAAAACAATTCCGGGTGGATGATCAACTCTTTGTTGGCTATGATGGGCGCCAAGAAAGGTCAGGCCGTACAAAAACGACCCATCTCTTGATGCGTCGTTCTATGCAGTAAAATCTGTTATTCCTTGGCGAAAAAGGAGCCTCCAGTAGGGTTGCGCGCCCATTCCACCAGGTTGACAGCAGCCACTACTGCTTTGGGACGTGAAGTCCCCCTCAGTGACATCTGCCAGGCAGCCACGTGGGCATCACTGCACACATTCACTAAGCATTTTTGCCTGGATAGTCCAGTCCGGAGAGACGGCTTCTTTGGCCGTTCAGTTCTCCAGGACTTTCTGGTGTGAACTTAGTTATCTGAAAGAAAGTTAGTTATAGATTCCTTACCTTAGAATCTCCCCCAGGCGTCAGACTGGATCCGGAAAGTTTTTCGTCAGCATTACCCCTGCACGTCAGAAGGTGGCGTCAGTCGACTCCGCATTCGCCGTCGGTGTCGTGGTCGCCGGGATGACGTTGCGGTAGCTACATAGACGCCGCCCTCGCGTGCTGACGTCAGTTCTTTCTTTTTCCGCACCAGCAAGAACAGATCCGGAGAGAGCGGTTCCCCCGAGTCATTTTTTGACTGAGCTTTTTTCTCGACTTTTGTCGACTTCGTTGTTTTTTGAGTCCTCGCGACTCCTGGTGCATGAGGGATGCCCGGCTTTACGGCTTGCGGTTCCTGTACCCGACTGATGTCGGTGACGGATCAGCACCGCGTGTGCCTCTACTGCCTGGAGCGCGACCACGACCCCAAGTCATGCTCCGACTGCCGGACCATGGCCCCGAAGTCTTTGCGGGAGCTGTCCCGAAAGCTACTCGAGAGCCCGGCAGTCGGCTCCGCGCCGTTCAAGGTCCAGGTTGCGGAGGAGGTCGAGGGACCAGTCGCGGAGCCACCACCATTCATCCTCTAAGTCTTCGCCCTCGGGGTCAGGTAAGTCGAAGAAGCATCGTCGCTCTTTGACTTCTCCCCGTCCGTCAACCGACGAGGGATGAGGGTGGTGCCCCTCCCGCTGCTCCGCGTGCGGAGCCCGTAGGGTCAGCTCCGGGTTTCCCCCCTTCCTGGGACCGGGAGCGACCCCTGCCCAGCTTCGTCAGTTCTACGAAGCGATGCACGCCATCTTTGGGCAGTCAGACTCTGCTGGCGCGCCTTCGGGCCCCGCGGACTCGGATGGGCGCCCTGGGCCTTCGGCGGCTTCGGCCTCAGCGCCGCAGGGGTCCCCTTGGATCCAGGCCTGGATCCGGATCGGCGCCGGTCGACCTAGTTACTCCTCCCCGGCGCCGATTCCCACCCACACCACGTCCGCCACCGGCGTCTGCTGTGTCCCCAGCTGACGTCGACCCCAGCCTCCACCTCGAGGTAGACACGGAGTCGGTCGATGCCGGCGGGTACTTTTGTGCCCCTGTTATACCCTGGCTCTTGGAGACCAGATTGGCAGCCAGAGGAGGGTGAGTAGGACTGGGAGGGGTCTGGGGACCCTTTAACCGACCAGTTGGTGTATGAACCGGACTGGCCAGAGGAACTGGGGGAAGCCAGTGGTCTGGATGCCTCACCAGACTATGGCATGTTGTCTCCTCCTACCGTGGCTACAGAGGAGGGAGCGTCATACGCAGTGGTATTGCATAGGGCGGCCGAGGCTCTCCACCTCGAGCTACCTACGGTGGCAGTCAGGACTAACCTCCTGACAGAAGTCCTTCAACCGGCAGCGAGCTCTTTGGAGACCCTGCTGCCATTTAATGAAGCCCTCACGGACATCCTTTTGGGCATGTGGTCCAGTTCCAGCACAGGGGCTCCTGTGGACAGGATGATTGCCAGACGCCACCGCCCGGCCCCGGGTGACCCCACTTTCCTCTCCCAACACCCCACCCCTGAGAGCTTGGTGGTTCAAGCCTCCACTTCTAAAGGCGCCTTCCTTACCGCACCACCGGAAAGGGAATCCAAAAAGCTGGACCACCTTGGAAAGAAAATATTTTCTTCCGCCAGCTTGGGACTGCGGTTGGTAAGCACCTCATGTCTGTTGGGCCGTTAGACCCACTCTGTGTGGGATACAGTGGCACAGGTGCTGCCTCAGTGCCCGGAGTAGGCCCGGGCTGTGCTCTCCCGTGCAGTTGCCGAGGGAAGGCGCAGCGAAGTTTACCATCTGCTGTGGGCTGGATACCGCCGACGCACTTGGCAGGACGATTTCCACGTCAGTAGCCCTTCGACGCTACGCCTGGTTGCATTCGACTGGTTTCTCCGGGGATGTCCAATCCACCCTTATGGACATGCCCTTTGATGGCCGTTACCTTTTCGGCGACAAGGCAGACAACGCGCTCGAGCGCATCTGAAAGAAACACATAGTGATAGATTCCTTACCTTAGAATATCCCCAGGCGTCAGACTGGATCCGGAAAGCTTCGTCAGCAGTACCCCTGCGCGTCGGTAGGGGCGTCGTGCGGCTCCGCGTCCGTCGTTGGTGTCGTGGTCGCCGAGATGACGTCACGGGCGCTGCTTGGACGCCGCCCACTCGCGCTGACGTCAGTTCTTAATATTTCCGCGCCAGCAAGCGCAGATCCGGAGAGAGCGGTACCCCTAGTTTTTTAGATCTTTTTCTCCCCTTTTTTCGAGTCGATATCGACTCCTGGTGCAGTTAGGGATGCCCGGTTTTAAATCCTGCGAGGACTGTCATCGGATGATGTCGGTGACGGACCTGCACCGCATGTGTCTCTTCTGCCTGGGGGCGCGACCCGACCCCAAGTCGTGCCCCGACTGCCGGTCCATGGCTCCGAAGTCTTTGCGGGAGCGGTCCCGAAAGCTGCTTGAAGCCCGGCAGTCGGCTCCGCGCCGTGACCGGTCCCGGTCCAGAGAGAGGTCGAGGGACCGTGCGCGGAGTCACCATCGGCGATCGTCTGGATCGAAGTCTTCGCACTCGGGGTCAGGTAAGACGAAGCACAAGAAGTCGAAGAAACGTCATCGTTCTCCGACTTCTCCTCGCCCGGTTGCGCGACGCGGCTGAGGGTACGGGTGGTGCCACCCCGCGGCTCCGGCGGAGTCCATGGAGTCGCCGCCTGACCTACCCCTTCCGGGGTCGGCGGCGACTCCGGCCCAGATACTGGGACTTCCTGTCGGCCATGGCTCGCCTCTTTGGGCCGTCGGGCCCCGCGGTCCCGCATGGGTGTCCTCACGTTTCATCGCCGGCGGCCCCGGCGTTGCTGTCGGCTCCGGCGCCGCAGGACACCCTTGGATCCAGGCCTGGATGCCGGTCGATGCCGGTTGACCTCGTTACGCCTCCACCGACGTCGACCCCACCGGCACCGATCCTGACGCCGCCCGCTCCTCGGGACGACGTCTACCTCAGATTCAGCCCTGAAGTGGACGCTGCGTCGGTCCGGCGTCGGTCGATGCCATTTGGGGATTTCTATCCCCATGTCCCTGCTCCTTATTTTCGGCCTGTTGAACAGCCTGAGGAGCAAGGGGAGGACTGGGAGGGGTCGGACGACCCTCTCGCTGCAGCCTGCGAGTCTGAAAAGGACTGGGCTGAGGAACTGGGGAAGCCAGTGGTCTGGATACCTCACCAGACCTTGGCATGCTGTCTCCTCCCTACCGTGGCTACGGAGGAGGGAGCCAGTTATGCAGTGGTGTTGCGTAGGGCGTCGGAGGCCCTACACCTCCAGCTCCCTACTGTGGCCGTCAGGACTAACCTCCTGACAGAGGTGCTTCAGCCAGCAGCTACTTCTGCGGAGCCGCTGCTGCCCTTTCGGACGTTCTTTTGGGCACTTGGTCCAGGCCCACCACAGGGGTTCCTGTGGATAGGAACGTGGCCCGACGCCTTCGCCCGGCTCCGGGTGACCCTCTTTTCCTCTCCCAACATCCCACCCCCGAGAGCTTGGTTGTCCAAGCCTCTGCTTCCCCAACCGCCTTCCCTTCCGCCCCACCGGATAGGGAATCCAAGAAGCTGGATCAGTTTGGGAAGATTTTCTCTTCCACCAGCTCTGCGCTGCGGTCCGTGAACACCGCATGCCTCTTGGGCCGTTATTCCCACTGCCTGTGGGATACGGTGACGAACGTGTTGTCTGTGTCCGGAGGAGGCCCGGCCTGCTCTCGCCCAGGCTGTTGCAGAGGGGAGAGAAGCAGCCAAGTTCATGATCCGTTGTGGTCTAGACACCGCCGACTCACTGGGCAGATCCATTGCAACGACGGTGGCGGTTCGTTGCCACGCCTGGTTGAGAACAACTGGATTTTCCGGGGATGTCCAAAGCACCCTTATGGACATGCCCTTTGATGGCCGTTGCCTCTTCGGCGACAAAGCGGACAGCGAGTTGGAGCGGTTTAAGGACTCGCGGGCTACGGCCAAGTCCTTGGGGCTCTCGGCAGTCCGCCCTCCTCCGCCTTCCGCTTTTCGCTCCTTTCGCGGCACAGGAAGAGGCGCCCCGCAGCGTTCGCAACAGAGCCACGGGCCGGCGCAACAGTCATCCCAGCGCAGACGCGGTTTCCGCCGTGGCGGACAAAGGGGCCAGCGGGCGGGTCTGACCACTACCACCACCCCCGCCACCTCTGCCTCCAAACCTTCCTAGTCCGAACTTTCAGGTCCATCACACGCCAGTGGGCGGCAGGCTCCGCCATCACCTCCCTCACTGGCGCTCCATCACTTCGAACGGGTGGGTTTTAGGGATAGTCCGAAGGGGCTACTCCCTCCCCTTCGAGACTACCCACCCTCCCCCCCCCAGCCATGCCACCTCAATACCACCGCATGTCAGGGGATCACTTGGTGCTTCTTCAGCAGGAAGTTGCGGCCCTCTTGGCCAAGGGGGCCATCGAGCGCCGTTCCGACGCCCGAAGTAGGTCGTGGTTGTATTCCCACTACTTTGTGGTGCCCAAGAAGGACAAAGGCCTGCGTCCTATCTTGGATCTCCGGAGCGTCAATCGCTTCCTCCGCAAGAGAAGTTCAAGATGCTCACTCTAGCTCTGGTCTTGTCTGCTCTCGACCCACAAGACTGGCTGGTGGCGTTGGACTTGCAGGACGCTTATTTCCACATCCCCGTCCTGCCAGCCCACAGGCGTTACCTACGGTTCATGGTAGGCCACGAGCACTTTCAGTTTACCGTGCTCCCCTTTGGCCTTACCAGCGCCCCTCGGGTGTTCACCAAGGTGATGGCGGTGGTCGCAGCTCATCTGCGCAGATCAGGGGTGTCAGTCTTCCCCTATCTCGACGACTGATTGTTGAAGGCGGGCTCGCCCCAGACAGTCGTCTCCTACCTCCAGACTACGGCCGACCTCCTGCACTTGCTGGAGTTCTCCATCAATGTGCCGAAGTCGCACCTGATTCCCTCCCAGAAGCTCCTCTTTATCGGAGCGGTTCTGGACACGGCGCAGTTTCGGATCTATCCTCCCGAACAGCGAGTCCGGGATATTCGGGCTCTGATTCCCATCTTTCAGCCCTTGTCCTGGGTTTCGGTCAGTGTGACTCTGAGGCTGCTGGGCCTCATGGCCTCCTGCATCCTGCTGGTCAATCATGCCAGGTGGCGTATGCGGGCTCTGCAGTGGGACCTGAAGTTCCAGTGGGCGCAGCATCAGGGAAACCTGTTTGATCACGTCCAGATCTCGGAGGGCACTGCACACCAATTGCAGTGGTGGCTCACGGACTGGCATTGGGTCGACGGCAGATCCCTCTCCCTTCCCCAACCGGAGTTCACAGTGGTGACGGATGCGCCCCTCCTGGGATGGGGAGGCCACATGGGAGAGGCGGAGATCAGAGGCCTCTGGTCTCCGGTGGAGTCCCGGCTCCATATCAACCTTTTGGAGCTGCGGGCGATCAGGCTTGCACTGAAAGCATTCCTTCCCTCTGTCAAGGGGAGAGTAGTGCAGGTGTTCACAGACCACACCACCGTCATGTGGTACTGCAACAAACAAGGCGGGGTGGGGTCGTGGACCCTCTGTCCAGAGGCTCTGCGTCTCTGGACATGGCTGGAACATCAGGGCATGTCTCTGGTGGTTCAACACCTGGCAGGTTCTCTGAACGCCAGGGCGGGACGAACTCAGCCGCAGGTGCATGCTCGATCACGAATGGCGTCTTCACTCGGAGGTGGCGCAAGGTCTCTTTCAGCAGTGGGGAGAGCCTTGGTTAGATCTATTACGCCACCGAAGAGAACGCGCAATGTCATCAGTTCTGCGCGTTGGAATTTCAAGGCGGCACTCGCTCGGCGACGCTTTTCGTCGCGAGTGGAGTTGCGGTCTGTGTACGCCTTTCCGCCTATATGACTTCTGCCCAGAGTGCTGAAGATCAGGCGCGACCGGGCCCAAGTCATTCTTGTTGCTCCGGACTGGGCTCGAAGAGTATGGTATCCCGAGCTACTCAGTATGAGCATCGATCCCCCGATCTGACTGCCTCTTCGGGAGGATCTTCTATCTGAAAGAGACACGTTAGTGACAGATTCCTTACCTTAGAATATCCCCAGGCGTCAGGCTGGATCCGGAAAGTTTTTTGCGTAGCAGTACCCTTGCGCGTCGGTAGGCGGCGTCGTGCGGCTCCGCGTCCGTTGTAGGCGTCGTGATCGCCGGGATGACGTCGCGGGCAGTACTTAGACGCCGCCCCTGCGCGCTGGCGTCAGTTCTTCTTTTTCCGCGCCAGCAAGCGCAGATCCGGGAAGAGCAGTGCCCTGGTCATTTTTTGACCATACTTTTTGGTGAATTTTTTCACTGTTTTTCATCTCTCAAGGTGTCGTAGGGATGCCCGGTTTCAAACGTTGCGGCGCCTGTGCGCGGATGATGTCCGTCACCGACCCGCATTGGGAGTGTCTCTTCTGCCTCGGCCGGAGGCCACGACACGGAGTCTTGTACCGACTGCCAGGCCCTTAACCCGAAAGCTTTGCGAGGGCGGTCTCGAAAGCTCCTCGAGGCCCGGCACTCGGCTCCGCGGAAGCCCCGGTCGCGTGAGAGGTCCAGGGGTCGATCGCGGAGTCCACACCGGTCGTCGGCGTCCAAGTCTTCTTCGTCCGGTAAGTCGAAACACAAGAAGTCCAAAAAGCATCATCGCTCTAGGACTTCGCCTCGCCCGGTCTCGCGACTCGGCTGAGGCCCCTCCCGGCACCGTCCCCGCGGCCCCGGACATGCCTGTGGAGTCGCCCCCGCCATACCCGCCCTTCCCGGGTTCGGGGGCGGATCCGGCCAAAGTGCAGGAATTCCTGTCGGCCATGGCCCGCCTCTTCGGGCCTTCAGGCCCCTCCGGTGCGCCTTCGGGCCCCGCGGGCCCTGATGGGGTTGCTCCGGCGTCGCCAGCGGCTCCGGCCCCGGCGTCGCCCGTGCCTCCAGCCTCGATCCCGGCTTCGGCCCCGGCCTCGATCCCGGCTCCACAACCCCCATCGACGCCGGTCGACCTAACGACACTCCGTCGGCGCCGATGTCTCCGGTGCCGTTCTCGGCGCCGCCCTGGGCTCCGGGCGGCGTCGTCCCCAGTTCCTTCCGGCTCCGGACACGGACCGTCGCTCGGCGCCGGCTCCGGCGCCGATGGGACCTGGGTCCCAACTGTCCCTCCTCCTCCTTATTTTGAACCAGAGGAGGACCAGTTGGACTGGGAGGGTCTGATGACCCTCTGACACGACACTGTCAGTACGATGAGGACTGGACAGAGAGTCTAGGGAGGCCAGTGGTCTGGATACTTCCCCTGACATTGGCATGCTGTCTCCTCCCGTGGCTACGGAGGAGGGAGCCAATCTGCAGTACGGTGTTGCGTAGGGCAGCTGGGGCCTTACGTCTCCAACTCCCTACTTTGACGGTCAAGCCTAACATCTTGACAGAGGTGCTTCAGCCGGCAGCCTCCTCTGCGGAGACTGTGCTGCCGTTTAACGACGCCCTCACTGACGTTCTCTTGGGCGCCTGGTCCAAGCCCAACACAGGGGCTCCTGTGGATCGGAACGTGTCACGACGCCATCGCCCAGCTCCGGGCGACCCCTGTTTCTCTCTGTCCACCCCACTCCTGAGAGCTTGGTTGTCCAAGCCTCCGCTTCCCAAACCGCCTTCCCTACCGCCCCTCCGGATAGGGAATCCAAACGCCTGGATCAGTTTGGGAAGAAAGGTTTTCTTCCTCCAGTGCTGGCTTGCGGTCCGTTAACACCGCTTGTCTTTTGGGCCGATATACCCACTCCCTGTGGGATTCGGTGGCGGATGTTTTGCCCCAGTGTCCTGAGGAGGTCCAGACACTGCTTTCCCGCGCCATTGCGGAAGGAAGGGATGCGGCCAAATTCACTATACGTTGTGGCCTTGACACCGCCGACTCGCTGGGCAGGTCTATTGCAACGACGGTGGCGCTCCGACGCCACGCCTGGCTGAGAACCACTGGTTTTCAGGGGATGTCCAGAATACTCTCATGGACATGCCCTTTGATGGAGTCGGTCTTTTTGGGTCCAAAGCAGACCATGCGTTGGAGCGCTTTAAGGACTCACGGGCTACTGCCAAGTCCCTGGGCCTTTCTGCTACACGCCCTCCGCTGACTTCTGCTTTTCGCCCCTATCGTGGCCACGGTAGGGGCGCCCTTCACGTCAGCAGCCCAGCCACCGGCCCGCGCAGCAGGCGTCTTCGCGTGGCCGAGGACGTGGATTCCGCCGTGGCGGATCGGGCAACCAGCGTGCGGGTCAGGCCACCACCTCCAACCCGTCCGCGGCCTCCAAGCCCTCCTAGTCCCTCCTTTCAGGTGCACGGCACGCCAGTAGAGGGCAGGGTCCGCCATCACCTTCCCCACTGGCGCACCATCACCTCGGACAGGTGGGTCTTGGACATTGTCCGAAGGGGCTACTCCCTCCCCTTCGAGACCACCCCCCAGCCATGCCACCTCAATTCCACCGCATGTCAGGGGATCACTTGGTGCTTCTACAGAAGGAAGTCACGGCCCTCTTGACCAAGAGGGCCATCGAGCATGTTCCGACCCCAGAAGTAGGGCGTGGTTGCTACTCCCACTACTTTCTGGTGCCCAAAAGGACAAGGAGGACATGCGTCCTATCTTGGACCTCCGGAACGTCAATCGCTTCCTCCGGAAGGAGAAGTTCAAGATGCTCACCCTAGCTCAGGTCTTGACTGCCCTCGACCCTGGAGACTGGTTGGTAGCGTTGGACTTGCAGGACGCATATTTCCACATCCCCGTCCTGCCGGCCCACCGGCGTTACCTTCGGTTCACGGTAGGCCCCGAGCATTTTCAGTTCACCGTGCTCCCCTTTGGCCTTACCAGTGCCCCTCGGGTGTTCACGAAAGTGATGGCGGTGGTCGCAGCTCATCTGCGCCGGGCAGGGGTTTCAGTCTTCCCCTACCTCGACGACTGGCTGCTGAAGGCGGGCTCGTCCCAGACAGTCGTCTCCCACCTCCAGACTACGGCCGAACTCCTGCACTCGCTGGGGTTCTCCATCAATGTGCCGAAGTCGCATCTGATTCCTTCTCCACAGCTCCTTTTCATCGGAGCGGTTCTGGACACGACGCAGTTTCGGGCCTATCGTCCCGAAAGGCGAGTCCGGGATATTCAGGCTATGATTCCAATCTTTCAGCCTTTATCCTGGGTTTCGGTACGGATGACCCTGAGGCTGCTGGGCCTCATGGCCTCCTGCATCCTGCTGGTCAATCATGCCAGATGGCATATGCGGGCTCTGCAGTGGGACCTGAAGTTCCAGTGGGCGCAGCACCAGGGCAACCTGTCCGATCACGTCCAGATCTCGGAGGGGACTGCAAGACAGTTGCAGTGGTGGCTCTCGAACCGGCAATGGGTCATGGGCAGATCCCTCTCCCTTCCCCAGCCAGAGCACACAGTTGTGACGGACGCGTCCCTTCTGGGATGGGGCGGTCACATGGGAGAGGCGGAGATCAGAGGCCTCTGGTCTCCGGCGGAGTCCCGGCTCCATATCAACATTCTGGAGCTCCGGGCGATCCGACTTGCACTCAAGGCATTCCTTCCCTCTGTCAAAGGGAAGGTAGTGCAGGTGTTCACAGACAACACCACCGCCATGTGGTACTGCAACAAACAGGGCGGGGTGGGGTCTTGGACCCTTTGTCAGGAGGCTCTGCGCCTCTGGACATGGCTGGAACAT
Organism: Calotriton arnoldi; assembly: GCA_963921515.1. Lineage (NCBI taxonomy): Eukaryota > Metazoa > Chordata > Amphibia > Caudata > Salamandridae > Calotriton > Calotriton arnoldi. The sequence goes on along the minus strand of CAWUFW010022370.1, from coordinate 3,197 downwards.
CAGGGCATGTTCCTGATGGTTCAACACCTGGCAGGTTCCCTGAACGCCAGGGCGGACGAACTCAGCCGCAGGTGCATGATGGATCACGAATGGCGTCTTCACTCGGAAGTGGCGCAAGGACTCTTTCTACAGTGGGGAGAGCCTTGGTTAGATCTATTCGCCACCGAAGAGAACGCGCAATGTCATCAGTTCTGCGCGTTGGAATTTCCAAGGCGGCACTCGCTCGGCGGCGCTTTTCGTCACGAGTGGAGTTGCGGTCTGTTGTACGCCTTTCCGCCTATACCACTTCTACCCAGAGTGTTGAAGAAGATTCGGCACGACCGGGCCCAAGTCATTCTTGTGGCTCCGGACTGGGCTCGAAGAGTTTGGTATCCCGAGCTACTCAATATGAGCGTAGATCCCCCGATCCGTCTGCCTCTTCGGGAGGATCTTCTGTTCGCAGCAGCAGGGGACGGTCCTCCACCCGAACCTGTCCAGTCTACACCTGCTTGCGTGGAGATTGAGCGGCGGCAGTTGATTCCTTTCGACTTGCCTCCCGAGAGTTTGTGATGTGATTCTGGCAGCCAGGCGTCCCTCCACTAAGGTGGTATACGCCTGCAGGTGGAACAAATTTGTGGCATGGTGCACAGCAAAGGCTGTGAATCCCCTCTCTGCCCCTCTTTCTGAGGTCCTTCTGTTCCTTCTTTCTCTGGCCCAACAGGGTTCTGCCCTGGGTACCATCAAGGGTTATCTTTGTGCTATCTCGGCCTGCCTCAGGCTTCCTGATCAGCCCTCCCTTTTCAAGTCCCCTGTTGTTAACAGGTTCTTCAAAGGCATTACTCACCTCTTCCCTCCTGTTCCGTTTGTGATGCCTCAGTGGGACTTGAACTTGGTTCTTACCTTTTAATGTGCGCTCCCTTTGAGCCTCTACATAACTGTCCTCTTCGTCTTCTGACTCTGAAGACAGCCTTTCTGGTGGCCATCACCTCCGCTCGGCGGGTGAGTGAGCTCCAGGCTCTATCTTGCAAACCTCCCTTTCTGTCTGTTCATCCAGACAAGGTTGTTCTTCGGACGCGTCCGTCCTTCTTGCCAAAGGTGGTTACTGCTTTCCACATTGGGCAGACCATCACTTTGCCCACCTTCTTTCCGCCTCCGCATCCTTCCAGAGAGGAAGAGAGGCTCCACCGTCTGGACCCAAAACGTGCGCTCTCCTTCTATATTGACCGCATAAAACACTTCCGGGTGGATGACCAGCTCTTTGTTGGCTACGTGGGCGCCAAAAGGTCGGGCGGTGCACAAGAGGACCATCTCCCGCTGGGTTACCTTGTGCATCAAGACCTGCTATTCTTTGGCCAAGAAGGAGCCTCCTGTTGGGCTGCGTGCCCATTCCACCAGGGCAACGGCTGCTACCACGGCCTTGGGCCGCGGTGTTCCGCTGCCGGTTATTTGTCAGGCAGCTACGTGGGCCTCGCTGCACACGTTTACAAAGCATTACTGCCTTGACAGTCAGGTCCGGAGGGACGGCTTCTTTGGCCGTTCTGTCCTCCAGGACTTCCTTGTCTGATCTTTGTTCGCAGACCCACCACCGGGGTTGGTATTGCTGGGGTATCTATTCTAAGGTAAGGAATCTGTCACTAACGTGTCTCTTTCAGATGCACAAGTTACTAACTTGTGTAACGATATATCTGTAAGAGACAGTAGTTAGTGACAGATTCCTACCGCCCACCCATCCTCCCGTTCTGCGAACTGATTTCTAGGGTTAAGGACATCCCTTTCAGGGCCCTAGTATTTTTCAGACACCTATGTCAGCTTCTTGCATGGCTCTGCGTTCCTGGCGCGGAAAGTCGTGTACAGAACTGACGTCAGCGCGCAGGGGCGGCGTCTAAGTACTGCCCGCGACGTCATCCCGGCGATCACGACGCCGACGACGGACGCGGAGCCGCACGGCGCCGCCTACCGACGCGCAAGGGTACTGCTACGCAAAAAACTTTCCGGATCCAGCCTGACGCCTGGGGATATTCTAAGGGGTATCTATTCTAAGGTAAGGAATCTGTCACTAACTACTGTCTCTTACAGATATATCGTTACACAAGTTAGTAACTTGTGCTTCAGGGCCACCAAACGCCAGTGTGCGGCAGGATCCGCCATCACCTCCCCCACTGGCGCACCATCACGTCGGACAGGTGGGTTTTGCAAATAGTCCGAAGGGGCTACTCCCTTCCCTTCGAGATTACCCCTCCCTCCATGCCACCTCAGTACCATCGCATGTCGGAGGATCACCTGGCCCTTCCCCAAAAGGACGATTCGACACTCTTGGCCAAGCATGCCATCGAGCGCGTTCCTGCCCCAGAAGTAGGTTGTGGTTGCTATTCCCACTACTTTCTGGTACCCAAGAAGGACAAAGGCCTGCGTCCTATCTTGGAACTCAGGAACGTCAACCTCTTCCTCCGGAAGGAGAAGTTCAAGATGTTGACGCTCGCTCAGGTCTTGTCTGCCCTAGAGACTGGATGGTAGCGTTGGACTTGCAGGACGCTTACTTTCACATCCCCGTCCTGCCGGCGTTACCTGCGGTTCACGGTAGGCCACGAGCACTTTCAGTTTACCGTGCTCCCCTTTGGCCTTACCAGAGCCCCTCGGTGTTCACGAAAGTGATGGCGGTGGTCGCAGCTCATCTGTGAAGATCAGGGGTTCCAGTCTTCCCCTACCTCGACGACTGGCTGTTGAAGGCGGGCTCGCCCCAGGCTGTCGTCTCCTACCTTCAGACTATGGCCGACCTGCATTCGCTGGGGTTCTCCATCAACGTGCCGAAGTCACATCTGATTCCCTCTCAGAAACTCCTCTTCATCGGAGCGGACCTGGACACGACACAGTTTGGGGTTTATCCTCCCGAACAGCGAGTCCGGGATATTCGGGCTATGATTCCGATCTTTCAGCCCCTATCCCGGCTTTCGGTCAGGATGACCCTGAGGCTGCTGGGCCTCCTGCTGGTCGATCATGCCAGGTGGCATATGCGGGCTCTGCAGTGGGACCTGACGTTCCAGTGGGCGCAGCATCAGGGGAATCTGTCCGATTGTGTCCAGATCTCGGAGAGCACTGCACGACAATTGCAGTGGTGGCTCACGAACCAGTATTGGGTCAACGGCAGATCCCTCTCCCAACCAGAACACACAGTGGTGAGAGACGCATCCCTTCTGAGATGGGGCGGCCACATGGGAGAG
>CAWUFW010022369.1:0-97214 GCA_963921515.1 Calotriton arnoldi | reverse complement strand
GGGGAACCTGGGGCAGGGTGTGGTGGGGGCACCTGTGGAGGGGGGCCTGAGGGATGGAGGAAGGAGACCTGGTGCTTGACCTGCAGGGCGGCGGCGGGGTCTTGCTCTTACCACTCCGGGGGGACTTGCGGGTGGGGGCCTCAGTCTGTCTGCGCCTGGGGGAGGGTGTCCGGGGGCGAGGGGCACTCTGCTCCGTGTGGGGGGCTTCCTCTTCCCCTGGATGCTGGAGCAGCTGGATCGGAGGGGAAGAGGCCGAGGTCACTGAGGAAGAGGCGCTGGGTCTTTGGGGGTTGCAGGTGAGGCAAGGGAGGGTGTTTTGGAGGAGAGGCAACTGAGGACTGCGCAGTGCCCGTGGATGCGTGTGTGTGTACCAGGGCCCCATCCCCTGTGAGTCTGGTTTCAGTCCCCTGACTGTGCGTGCGTGTGCGTTTTGTTTGTGGCGTGTGTGTCTGTGTGTGCTGGACGTGTGTGTGCTGGTGTGTGCCTGTGCCGGTGTGTGTGTGCTTGGGACGGGTAAGGTGCTGGGGAGTGTGGATGGAGCAGAGGCAGGAGGGGTGAGGGACTGTCTGAGGAGGGACACTGCTGCCGTCAGGGAGGAGTCCATGGACCTATTGCCCCTCTGTAGGTCAGACATGCCCGATGAGATGCCCTCCATGAACGACACCAGCTGAGTCAACAGAGCGGTGTGCGCATGGAGGACACTCAGCATGGCTGTCTGCCCTACATGGAGCTGGCGAAGGAGGTACACAGACTCCTCACTCAGGGCAGCAGGGGACACAGGGGCAGGGGTGCGGTGCCTGGCCCAAGGAGACACGCTCCCGAACATGGGAGCCTCCACGGACCTAGGGAATGGGAGCCGATGGGAGGGCGGTGGTGGTGCTGGTGGTGGCGGGGACAGCAACACTAGCTGGGGTGTGGTGGCTGCTGACACCCGCCTCCATAAGGGAGTCATCCTCCGAGTTGCTCTGGTCCTCAGCTGAGGTGGATGGTGCTGAGGACTCCTCGGTGTGGCTCCCCTCGCCCTCCGTGCCACTGGGTCCCTCCGACCACTCCTCGGCTGCTGACCCAGTCTGGCTCTCTGGCTCCTCCTGGTCCGTGGAGCTGTCCCCTTCCGTGGCCGTGGATGTATCTGTAAACAATGGGGAAACAGACAGACATCAGTCACCTGCACCAAACGCACACACCACTGTGAGCACAGCACATTACAGAGCAAGCCCTGGCATCATTAGTTGTACATTGCTAAAAGTGCCCTAACTGAACAGGAGAAGCCAATTGTCAGTCTGATGCCAACCATGGCACTCACATCCCACATGGCCTTGCACCCATCTGTCTGGTGTCTGTTGGATTGCAACACCCCAGTGTGGACACATGCACCAACTACACAGTAGTTGGACAGTGCAGAGGACACGGTGTGGCATGTGGACATGCACACATCACAGCTCTTGCCACTGAGTCAGTACAGGTTTCCGGATGAAAGGGATGCCCAGAGTCAAATAGGAAATGCATGTGATGCATACCAGCGACAGACACCATGATGCACCCATGTCCTGATAGCCATCGCCACAATGGTGTGCATGTAGCACATGTCACTACCCTGCAGGACCACCAATAAGTTGACACATGCCATGGCAGGGGCATGACTGCTAAGTCATACATCACTGTCTCAGTGATGTATGACTTGGCAGCCAGACAACAACACTATGCACTGTGTCACAATAGTAGGTCATGGGGAATGCAAGTCCTGGAGCCGCACAAGTGCACATGTACATCCCCACACAACACATCATCTTAACCCTCATCTGTCCAGGTCATACCTATTGGACATATGGGAGACCTGTGACACTACCCTCTGAACCTGAGCCCCTCACAATCTGCTGTGAATGGGAACAGCTGCCTGAACTTCACATTCGCATACCCCAGTCTGCACGGGCAGCTGATCAAACACCTATGTGACACACAAGTATCGTCTCCTATGGTCACATCTCCAGGGGCATGCTGAGCCCCTACCAAGAAACACCCCAGCAGTCCTGGCAAGTAATCCACAGCACACTGACACAGAGGCAGACACCTGAGGGGTCAAATCACTGCGCACAATGTGTCAGCTGATACACGGGAGTGGGAGTACAGAGTGCATTGCATGGCCTGGAGTAGGCATGACTGTCCTGCTCCACATGAATGAGGGATGAGCCCTGGACAGTGGATAGCTGGCTATGTATGTGTGACACACGTAATCTGCACACTCCTGGGGCCCAAACATTGTTCCCACCCGCTGCATGGGCGTGTGCCACATACCCCATGCACATGTGGTGGCTCAGCTCAGCAAGTGGACCGCATATCAAAGCAACACGCAGATTACATGTCCGAACACAGGCGTTGTGTGAACAATGGACCCACCCATGATGCCCACAACAGAGTTAGGGAAACAGATGCTGTCACCCACCTTTAGTGAAGCAAACTGCAAGGACACAGTCCCAAGTGACACAATTCCCTGAATGTAAGGGCCACACCTGGGTATCAGACGAGCAGTGGGCAGTGCACAATAGAGGGACATGGCTCCTGGACAACATGACTGCTGCACTGTGGCAGTTGAACCAGGCCAGAGGAGGGCACAAAGCATGTAATACAGAGTTCACAGTGCAGTCTTTGACTCACCCCCTCCTTGCTGCTGTCTGGCCTTCAGCTGCCCATCCAGGTCTGGAAACACCACCACCAGGATCTGGAGCATGTGGGGGTCAGGGTCCGTGTTCCGACCCTCCTGCGAGGAGGCGACAGCTTCAGCTGTACCCGTGCAATCCTCCGGGTCCAGCCCCGAGGGTCCTGCCACCTCTTCTGGCAGTTGCGGATCCGGCGCTTGTAGACCCTCACGGACCGGACGGCCCGGACGATGTCCTTCCAGATCTCCTGCTTCCGATGGGCATTAACCTGTCAGGATGACAAAGTGAAAAGGCCATTACTACACATGCAACATATCCGTGCATGACACAGTTGTATATACATGTCTCAATCACAGGGGCACATGATGTACACAGGCAGTGCAAAGCTGCCCATGGACAGTTTGCCAGACGTCACTACATGGTATCATTGCATGGGAAGTAAAACCTTGTTCAAATGCACTGTCACTGCACCATACCTGTCCAGTGCATGTCACTACACACTATGGGGGTGACAACTACTCAGTGAGCCTGCTAGCCAGTGGCGTGCAGACTTCCAGCCTTGCTAGTCAGACAAAATGCACATTCAGAAAGGCAGTGCACAGAACACTCACCTGCTCCCCTGGTGTCCCATACAGCTTGCTGTACTGTGGAAGTAGGCTGTCCAGCAGGGCCTGGTTCTCCTCAAGGCTGAAGGCTGGGGCTCTCTCCACAGTACGTGCCATTGCAGGGTCCAGAGGGGCAGAGACAGCAGCAGTGCAGTGGCAGATGTCGTCCTGGAGCATGTAGTGCAGGCAAGTGAGCTCTCAGGGGAACAGCCAGCAATATATATGTGCTGGAGAGGCAGATACTGTCCCTTGTGTCCAAAGTGATAGGTCCAAGTCGTTTGCATCTTCTGAATCTGGCCAATCCATGGAATAGCAGCACCAAAACACGCCCACAGCATCCTTCAAATCTTCAACTTCATGACATACATGATTTTGCAACATTGTTGTGGGTGACCAACTGCTTTTCCAGCAACCGACTCGTTCGAAATTCGAAAACGCGTCCGTTGCCAGGCAAGCCCATTGTCAATGGGTGCGCACCGATCGGTCCATTGCGGTACAACGCGTACAGGAGTACAACGCGTACCCGCACACATTGAATGCAAAGGGCCGGCCGGGGCACCGATCGGTCCATTGCAGTGTGCAACGCGTACAGGGGTACAACGCGTGCCCGCACACATTGAATGCAATGGGCCGGCCGGGGCACCGATCGGTCCATTGCAGTACAACGCGTACAGGGGTACAACGCGTACCCGCACACATTGAATGCAATGGGCCGGCCGGGGGCACCGATCGGTCCATTGCAGTACAACGCTGTACAGGGGTACAACGCGTGCCCGCACACATTGAATGCAATGGGCCGGCCGGGGGACCGATCGGTCCATTGCAGTACTAACGCGTACAGGGGTACAACGCGTACCCGCACACATTGAATGCAATGGGCCGGCCGGGGGCACCGATCGGTCCATTGCAGTTCAACGCGTACAGGGGTACAACGCGTACAGGGGTACAACACGTACCCGCACACATTGAATGCAATGGGCCGGCCGGGGGCACCGATCGGTCCATTGCAGTTCAACGCTTACAGGGGTACAACGCGTACAGGGGTACTAACGCGTGCACCGCACACATTGAATGCAATGGGCCGGCCGGGGCACCGATCGGTCCATTGCAGTTCAACGCGTACAGAGGGTACAACGCGTGACAGGGGTACAACGCGTACCCGCGACACATTGAATGCAATGGGCGGCCGGGGCACCGATCGGTCCATTGCAGTTCAACGCGTACAGGAGTACAACGCGTACCCGCACACATTGAATGCAATGGGCCGGCCGGGGCACCGATCGGTCCATTGCAGTACAATGCGTACAGGGGTACAACGCGTACCCGCACACATTGAATGCAATGGGCGGCCGTGGGCACCGATCGGTCCATTGCAGTACAACGCGTACAGGGTACAACGCGTACAGGGTACAACGCGTACCCGCGACATTGAATGCAATGGGCGACCAGGGGCACCGATCGGTCCATTGCAGTACAACGGCGTACAGGGTACAACGCGTACCCGCACACATTGAATGCAATGGGCCGGCCGGGGCACCGATCGGTCCATTGCAGTACCAACGGCGTACAGGGGTACAACGGCGTACCCGCACACATTGAATGCAATGGGCCGGCCGGGGCACCGATCGGTCCATTGCAGTACATGCTGTACAGGGGTATCATCGCGTACAGGGTACAACGCGTGCCCGCACACATTGAATGCAATGGGCCGGCCGGGGCACCGATCGGTCCATTGCAGTTCAACGCTACAGGGGTACAACGCGTACAGGGGTACACGCGTACCCGCACATTGAATGCAATGGGCCGGCCGGGGCACCGATCGGTCCATTGCAGTTCAACGCGTACAGGGGTACAACGCGTACAGGGTACAACGCGTACCCGCACATTGAATGCAATGGGCCGGCCGGGGCACCGATCGGTCCATTGCAGTTCAACGCGTACAGGGGTATAACGCGTACCCGCACATTGAATGCAATGGGCGGCCGGGGCACCGATCGGTCCATTGCAGTACAACGCGTACAGGGGTACAACGCGTGCCGCACACATTGAATGCAATGGGCCGGCCGTGGGCACCGATCGGTCCATTGCAGTACAACTGCGTACAGGGGTACAACGCGTACAGGGTACAACGCGTACCCGACACATTGAATGCAATGGGCCGGCCGGGGGCACCGATCGGTCCATTGCGAGTACTGCATGTACAGGGTACAACGCGTACAGGGGTACAACGCGTACCCGCACATTGAATGCAATGGGCCGGCCGGGGCACCGATCGGTCCATTGCAGTTCAACGCGTACAGAGGTACAACGCGTGCCCGCACACATTGAATGCAATGGGCCGGCCGGGGCACCGATCGGTCCATTGCAGTACATGCTGCGTACAGGGGTACAACGCGTACCCGCACACATTGAATGCAATGGGCGGCCAGGGTCACCGATCGGTCCATTGCAGTACAACGCGTACAGGGGTACAACGCGTACCCGCACATTGAATGCAATGGGCCGGCCGGGGCACCGATCGGTCCATTGCAGTACTGCTGCATAGGGGTACAACGCGTACAGGAGTACAACGCGTACCCGCACACATTGAATGCAATGGGCGGCCGGGGCACCGATCGGTCCATTGCAGTTCAACGCATCACTGTACATGTGACTGGCATATGTCAGCATGCCTGTCTCAGATGGACATATGCCAGCCACAGATAGCTCCCAGGGAGTGAGGGCACACCTACATCACGACAGCCTGTCCAAACTTTATCATAAGGCATGTAAGGCTGCATTTCCTATTGTGTGTATGTTGGTGTACATGTTGTCCTGTGGGTGTCACCTGTGGGCAGCCACCCCCAGGCTGTGCACGTGTTCATGGGGACAGGATCCTGGGTGTTACGTGTACATGACCACTGTGATGTGCAACTGTTCATATCTGTGCATGTGCCATGGTCACATTTCACGGTGGTGTATGTGTATGTCATGTCACATACCCCGTGAGTCCCATGTGGGACGGTATGTTTGAGCCAGGGTGTCCCAGTGGCACAATAGTGATGGTCCTCCACAGTCTTTGTGCATGTAGTGTTTACAATGTCTCTGATTTCATGTGCACAATGGGAGACAGTCTCCACATCCAGGTTGTGTGTGCATGGACTTTGATGTTGTGCGTGTGTGTGTCACAGACGTCCATGTCTGTCCTGCCGTGGCAAGTGGGACCACTACCTGTGGGGGTCATGGTTGTTTTGCTGTGGTGATTACATGATACTCCATGTAATGCCAGTGTCCATGTGGCAATACAGGGTCCCTGGGAATGTACCTGTCGTTGAGCTGTGGTGCCTGGGGCACATCTGTCCTCACATGTCACTGTCACTCACATGTCACTGGGGGGTGATTGTGACACGGCAGCAGGAGATGGGAACTGTGACACGGCCTCATGATATCCAATGGGCCAACCTGGGACTAATTGATGCCACCTGTTGGACCGTGTTGACAGATGTTGGCCATGTATGTACCATACATGTCCTTACGGAACTGCACACTTCATGTAGTTGTGCCTCATAATGATGTATGTTGGGATATTGAGTGTGTTCAATGCCGCATATGTGGGGTGACTGACAATCTTGCTTACTTCTCCTCTGCACTGCAGGGCTCCTGCTGTCCATCGACCATTCCCAGACCTGGCAACGATGGTGGAGCGGGACAGCATCCAACGGTACCGCTTCACCAGGCAGCTGATTGAGGATTTGGCAGTGCAGTTGTCCCCACATTTGCAGCCTGGCCGGCCGTATCCTACAGCGCTGACCCCCAAGGTGAAGGTGATGGCAGCCCTACACTTCTTTGCCACCGGTACCTTCCAACATACTGTGGCGACTGCTGGTGGGATGTCACAGACCATGTTGAGCCGTGTGCTCCGCGATGTTTTAGCGGCAATGTTGCTATTCCTGAACCGGTACATCTATTTCCTAGACTGCGACGACTCACTGACGTGAAGAGTGACTTTTATGCCCTGGGGAGGATGTCGCATGTCATTGGCTCCATTGATGGGACACATGTGGCTTTGGTACCACCACAGGCCCAGGAGCAGGCCTACAGGAACCGCAAGCACTACCACTCGGTCAATGCACTGGTGGTGTGTCTTGCAGACATGACCATCACACACGTGTGTGCCCGTTTCCCTGGTTCAGCACACGATGCCTTTGTGATGAGGAGTAGTCGCATCCCCAGGATGATGGCACAGATGCAGAACCAGCGTGCCTGGCTTGTCGGTGTGTACTGACTTTGTGCCATTGTGTGTGATCTGATCTGTAGTATTCCGCCCACTTTTCCAAGTCAGCTAATGTGCACTTGTCTGTCCGTAGGTGACTCGGGATACCCCAACATGCCGTGGTTTCTGACACCCCTCAGGAACCCTGTGACACCAGCCCAGATGCGCTACAATGAGGCACATGGTCGGACCAGGAGAGTGATTGAGCGGACATTTGGTCTCCTGAAGAGCCGCTTCCGCTGCCTGGACAAGACAGGAGGGTCCCTCCCATATGCCCCTGCGAAAGTGTGCAAGATTATCATCGTCTGCTGCATGCTCCACAACCTGGCAGTGCGGAAGGAGTTGCCTCTCATCCAGGATGACAATGACCAACATCCGCCACCTGTGGAGGATCCTGGCCTGGACCACGATGCCAGTGACGATGATGATGATGATGATGGTGATGTCCGCACACAGCTCATCACCAACTTCTTCAGCTGAATGTGAGTATCCTGAGGTGTCATGTCAATGATGTGAGTTGGCATGATGTGTAGGTGGTGCTCTGGTGCTGTTGGAGTGTGTCCATGGGCTACTTGACTGGATGTGTGTTGCGATGTGTGCTTACAGGTGGGCTGTACTCCCCAAAAGTGTTGACATGCTAACTTGGTTCTGGGTGGGTATCTTGTAACATGTATTGTGCATGAGTTTTGCTGTTCTGTCCTGTACTCCATTGCTTTTGACTGTGTGTCATTTCTGTCCTTCACAGGGTACTTTCAGATTCGTTTGGTCAACTGTGTCCACCGACGACGTGATTGCACTTCCAGGCTGGTAGCTGTTGTGTCCCAACAGGTGATGTGCGCCACACCCATGGACTTCCTTCCGTCTACATTTGTTGACTGTGTGCCCGCTGCCAGGTGGGATTACCTTGCATCTGTAGTGGTTACGACATGTTGCAACTGTGTAATAAACCTGTGCTTCACTTTGTGATGTGCGTTGTCTGTGGTCACACATTTGACTGCCATTTGCTTACTGCACCTGTGGGCTACTTGACTACAACTGGGAATGGGTGTGGTGTCTGTGCATTGCACCGTCTTCCCTGGCAACATCAGTGTAGGCAATGAGTCAGATGGCCTAGGTGTGTATGTGTTGTGTAGCCCTGGTGGTGTGTCTCCCTCATATGTGTCACGTTGCCTTTACTCACATGCCTGTATTGTCCTTGCTGTTGCAGTTCATCATCCCCATAACAGCACCCACGTTGGAATCACAACAGAGGCAAGTATGGTGTATTAGTGTGTTTATTGTGATACATTTGTGTGAATAGTGCATAGGATGGGTAGTGCTGTACATAAATCTTGCAATCCGAAGTTCCTAGGTGAATTGAAAGTCCTGGTAGACAGAATCCGTAGTATCGGGGCCACAGTTGTCTGATACATTGGTCCAACTTGTACTCCCCATGCAATGTGTGGGAGTAGTGTTGCCGTCAACAGGGTGAACAGTCTGTGCACAAAGGTGAACATCCAGAACAGGTTCAGGCTTCCTGGGAGTTGCGCTTGGCCATCGGCCTCTCACTTGCCCCTCCTCGGATGACCCCTCTTCTTGGGAGGGGGGGCCCTCAAGTACAGGCTGCTGCGGTGCAGGGGACTCTCCGCCAGAGTCATCCTCCCTCCCTGTGGCAGTTGCAGTTTGATCGGCACCAGATGTTGTTGGCACACAGGGAGGTGTGGACTGGTTGCTGTTCATCTGGCGGAGGCATTGTAAAATGTCCCTGTGCACCGCCGTCATCTCATGCAGTGCATCCCACTTGGACTCCACGCGGGACATGTGTGAGTCCACGCGGGACATGTGTGACTCCACGTGGGACATGTGGGAGTCCAAGCGGGCTTGATGGGCAGCCTGCTGCTGTTTCATGTCTCTGAGGAGCCCCACTACCTGGCTGAGGTCTCCGGTGCTGGACTGGTACGCATCAGCTATGCGTACCAGTTGTGGGTCATCATGCACACCAGCAACCTCTGCAAGCAGCGACCTCTGTCTCCCACCCCTCCCACCACCCCTGCTGACATGTGCAGTGTGTGCAGTGGCACGCACAGATGACCCTGGTCCACCTTGGGGGTTGGTGGTGGTGGTGGTGTCCATGGCCCCAGGTTGGTCCAGGGTCCCTGTGCTGGTGTTGCTCCTTGTTCTGTCCATGTCGGCAGGGATGGTATTTGTGGTGACAGTCGTTGGAGGGGTGGGTGCAGGGGTGCAGCTGGTGGTCCTGCTGGTGCTGCAGCTGGTGGTCCTGCTGGTGCTGCATGTAGACTTGCACCGGATGTGCCAGGTTGGTCTTCTTCGTCCGAGGAGGACAGAGGCTGTACGACGCCAGTGAGCTCCGCATCCTCTTGAGCCTGGGACTGGGACTCCTCAGCGTCTGCTGCTGTGTCCCCATCATCACCTGTTTTTGGGAGACACACACAATGTATGTTATGTTTCTGCAGGCATCAATGGTTGACACACATGACAGTTGTGACTGTGCCTCTGGGTGCGGGCCTGTACATTGCATTGTCCTAAGTCGTCACAGTCAGGGGTTGATATTGGTGTGGCACATTGTCCTGCATTATTTGGGCATTTCTATATATTTTTGGGGTGTGAACATGGTCTGCATTGGTTGTGTTTGGTTGACAGCCGGCCCTCCTTCCCACCCACCCAGCCAGTCAGTTATCCCATCATGGACTGTGCTTGCATTGCAGGGAGTGTAAGTTGTCTCTCAGGATGTCAGTCAGTGGTGTCCTGCTGTTTGTTGGTGCACAGTTGCCAGCAGGGCCTTGTGCTCCCCACAGCAGTAGCCAGTGTCAGCCATCTTGTGAGTCCTTCTCCACTCCCTGTGATGTGAGCATGGTTCAGGGTGGTGTTGATGGGACAGTTGTGGGGTGACCAATATCACTGACTACGACTCCCATCATGCTATTGCCTCCACCCCCCTTCCCAGCATGCCCATGCTTCCTTCCTTTTGACTCTGCTTCCCTGTGGGGTGGGCTGGCTGTGCTGACAGGATGGCTGGGAGTGTTGTCCTGGCAGTTGTTTGGCTAAGAGTCCCAAGAGTGTCCCTGTGCTTCACACTACATAACCCAGGGTGGTGGTTCTTTGTGGGATCTTGTGTTAGGATGGGGGGCATTGCATTCTACCAGGTGGGTTCTGTGGAGTTTGTGTTGGGGGTGTGTGTGAGGGAGGTGCTTGTGACTATGGTCAGTGCTGCAAGTCCTCCTTCCCACCCACCCAGCCAGCCAGTTATCCCACCATGGAACGTGCTTGCATTGCAGGGAGTGTAAGTTGTTTCTCAGGATGTCAGTCAGTGGTGTCCTGCTGTTTGTTGGTGCACAGTTGCCAGCAGGGCCTTGTGCTCCCCACAGCAGTAGCCAGTGTCAGCCATCTTGTGAGTCCTTCTCCACTCCCTGTGATGTGAGCATGGTTCAGGGTGGTGTTGATGGGACAGTTGTGGGGGTGACCAATATCAGTGACTACGACTCCCATCATGCTATTGCCTCCACCCCCTTCCCAGCATGCCCATGCTTCCTTCCTTTTGACTCTGCTTCCCTGTGGGGTGGGCTGGCTGTGCTGACAGGATGGCTGGGAGTGTTGTCCTGGCAGTTGTTTGGCTAAGAGTCCCAAGAGTGTCCCTGTGCTTCACACTACATAACCCAGGGTGGTGGTTCTTTGTGGGATCTTGTGTTAGGATGGGGGGCATTGCATTCTACTAGGTGGGTTCTGTGGAGTTTGTGTTGGGGGGTGTCTGAGGGGAGGTGCTTGTGACTATGGTCAGTGCTGCAAGTCCTCCTTCCCACCCAGCCAGCCAGATATCCCACCATGGAACGTGCTTGCATTGCAGGGAGTGGAAGTTGTCTCTCAGGATGTCAGTCAGTGGTGTCCTGCTGTTTGTTGGTGCACAGTTGCCAGCAGGGCCTTGTGCTCCCACAGCAGTAGCCAGTGTCAGCCATCTTGTGAGTCCTTCTCCACTCCCTGTGATGTGAGCATGGTTCAGGGTGGTGTTGATGGGACAGTTGTGGGGGTGACCAATATCAGTGACTACGACTCCCATCATGCTATTGCCTCCACCCCCTTCCCAGCATGCCCATGCTTCCTTCCTTTTGATTCTGCTTCCCTGTGGGGTGGGCTGGCTGTGCTGACAGGATGGCTGGGAGTGTTGTCCTGGCAGTTGTTTGGCTAAAGTCCCAAGAGTGTCCCTGTGCTTCACACAACATAACCCAGGGTGGTGGTTCTTTGTGGGATCTTGTGTTAGGATGGGGGCATTGCATTCTACCAGGTGGGTTCTGTGGAGTTTGTGTTGGGGGTGTGTGTGAGGGGAGGTGCTTGTGACTATGGTCAGTGCTGCAAGTCCTCCTTCCCACCCACCCAGCCAGCCAGTTATCCCACCATGGAACGTGCTTGCATTGCAGGGAGTGTAAGTTGTCTCTCAGGATGTCAGTCAGTGGTGTCCTGCTGTTTGTTGGTGCACAGTTGCCAGCAGGGCCTTGTGCTCCCCACAGCAGTAGCCAGTGTCAGCCATCTTGTGAGTCCTTCTCCACTCCCTGTGATGTGAGCATGGTTCAGGGTGGTGTTGATGGGACAGTTGGGGGTGACCAATATCCAGTGACTACGACTCCCATCATGCTATTGCCTCCACCCCCTTCCCAGCATGCCCATGCTGCCTTCCTTTTGATTCTGCTTCCCTGTGGGGTGGGCTGGCTGTGCTGACAGGATGGCTGGGAGTGTTGTCCTGGCAGTTGTTTGGCTAAAAGTCCCAAGAGTGTCCCTGTGCTTCACACAACATAACCCAGGGTGGTGGTTCTTTGTGGGATCTTGTGTTAGGATGGGGGCATTGCATTCTACCAGGTGGGTTCTGTGGAGTTTGTGTTGGGGGTGTGTGTGAGGGGAGGTGCTTGTGACTATGGTCAGTGCTGCAAGTCCTCCTTCCCACCCACCCAGCCAGCCAGTTATCCCACCATGGAACGTGCTTGCATTGCAGGGAGTGTAAGTTGTCTCTCAGGATGTCAGTCAGTGGTGTCCTGCTGTTTGTTGGTGCACAGTTGCCAGCAGGGCCTTGTGCTCCCCACAGCAGTAGCCAGTGTCAGCCATCTTGTGAGTTCTTCTCCACTCCCTGTGATGTGAGCATGGTTCAGGGTGGTGTTGATGGGACAGTTGGGGGTGACCAATATCAGTGACTCGACTCCCATCATGCTATTGCCTCCACCCCACTTCCCAGCATTCCCATACTTACTTGCTTTTGTGGGGAGTTCAATGTGTGTGGGTGTGAGAGCAATGGCAAGATGGCTGACAGTGGTGTCCTGCTGTTGGTTGGTGTGCAGTTCCCAGCATGCCCTTGTGCTCCCCACGACACAGCAACAGTGTCAGACATCTTTGATGGGCCTTTCCACTCTCTGTGGGATGTGCATGCGTTTGTGTGAGCTTGCTGGGCCATGTGGTGGGGATGTGGAGCTGTGACTACGACTCCCATCATGTTATTGCCTCCACCCCCCCTTCCCAGCATGCCCATGCTTCCTTCCTTTTGATTCTGCTTCCCTGTGGGGTGGGCTGGCTGTGCTGACAGGATGGCTGGGAGTGTTGTCCTGGCAGTTGTTTGGCTAAGAGTCCCAAGAGTGTCCCTGTGCTTCACACAACATAACCCAGGGTGGTGGTTCTTTGTGGGATCTTGTGTTAGGATGGGGGGCATTGTATTCTACCAGGTGGGTTCTGTGGAGTTTGTGTTGGGGTGTGTGTGAGGGGAGGTGCTTGTGACTATGGTCAGTGCTGCAAGTCCTCCTTCCCACCCAGCCAGCCAGATATCCCACCATGGAACGTGCTTGCATTGCAGGGAGTGGAAGTTGTCTCTCAGGATGTCAGTCAGTGGTGTCCTGCTGTTTGTTGGTGCACAGTTGCCAGCAGGGCCTTGTGCTCCCCACAGCAGTAGCCAGTGTCAGCCGTCTTGTGAGTCCTTCTCCACTCCCTGTGATGTGAGCATGGTTCAGGGTGGTGTTGATGGGACAGTTGTGGGGGTGACCAATATCAGTGACTACGACTCCCATCATGCTATTGCCTCCACCCCCCTTCCCAGCATGCCCATGCTTCCTTCCTTTTGATTCTGCTTCCCTGTGGGGTGGGCTGGCTGTGCTGACAGGATGGCTGGGAGTGTTGTCCTGGCAGTTGTTTGGCTAAAAGTCCCAAGAGTGTCCCTGTGCTTCACACAACATAACCCAGGGTGGTGGTTCTTTGTGGGATCTTGTGTTAGGATGGGGGCATTGCATTCTACCAGGTGGGTTCTGTGGAGTTTGTGTTGAGGGGGTGTGAGGGAGGTGCTTGTGACTATGGTCAGTGCTGCAAGTCCTCCTTCCCACCCACCCAGCCAGCCAGATATCCCACCATGGAACGTGCTTGCATTGCAGGGAGTGGAAGTTGTCTCTCAGGATGTCAGTCAGTGGTGTCCTGCTGTTTGTTGGTGCACAGTTGCCAGCAGGGCCTTGTGCTCCCCACAGCAGTAGCCAGTGTCAGCCATCTTGTGAGTCCTTCTCCACTCCCTGTGATGTGCGCATGGTTCAAGGTGGTGTTGATGGGACAGTTGTGGGGGGCAATATGTGTGACTGCGACTCCCATGATGCTATTGGCTACACTGACTTGGCCAGCATACACAGAATTCCTTCCTTTGAGTGGTCTTCACTGTGTGTTGGTGTTGTTGTGGTGGCTACATGTCTGGATGTGTTTGTTAGTTCTATTTGTGCCACTGCCTAGCTGTAGTTGTAGTTGTGTTTGTACATGTGATGGCACAGTTGGATGTGACTTTTTTGATGGCCTGTGTTGTGTTTATCTGACTGACATACACATTTTGGGATGATTCTGTTCTGGTTGCTGTGTAATTGCTATGAGTGCATGGTTTGACTCTCCCCTTGACAGTGATGTGTGTGTGTTTTGTGGCAGTATATTGTGTACATTTGTTGTGTACTCACCAGGCTCTGGGATGTCCTCTAGTCCATAGACGCTCACTGGCGGAAGGATGGCCCGCACCTTCTCCTCCCAGGGCCTGAGGTATATTGGCTTGGCAGGAGGGCCACTGCCGGTGTGTTGGCTGTTGATGTAGTCTTTTGAGCAGGTCCCGTACCCTCCTGCGTACGTCATACCACCTGTTCTGGATGTCGCTCTTTGTGCGCCGACATGGTGATTGTGCGTTCACCCTGTTGATGATCCTCTCCCACATCTTGGTTTTCTGGGAGATGGGGTCTGTTGGACCAGTGTGCCAAACAGCTGTGGCTCTACCCTGAGGATCTCGTCTACCATGACTTCCAATTCACAATCTAGGAACTTGGGATTCTTCTTGGGGGCATGGTGATGGGTGGTGATGGTGAGTGATGTGTGTGTTGGTGTGCAGGTGAGGGTGTGTGAGTGTGTGTTTTGCTGGGTGTATGTGAGGTAGGTATTTGTTGGTGTGCTGATGGTGTGTGGCTTGTGTGAGGGATGAGCTGTGGGTGTGTGGTTGCTTTCTCTTGGGTGCTGGCAGTGGAATGGCATTTGCAAAGGCTCATGGTTGTGATTTGTGTCCTTTATATGGGTGGAGTTGTGGGTGTGTCTTTGTTCTCTGTCCCCACACCCCCAGTATTTATTGGCTTGGTAATTGCTTGTTTGGCCTTTTTTGGGTGATTTTTCCTTTGTACTGCCTGTGTATGTTGGAAACGTTCTTGTGACCGAGTCGGACCCTGCATTTGTCTCGTACGGTCTTCTCCGTTTCGTTCACGCTGTGTATGTGCAGTTTTCTATGCTGCGTACGCGTCGGTCGCGGTGTTTTGTGTTGCTTCGGCTCGGTTTTGTATGCGTGTCGGTCGTGACGGCTTGGCCTCCGTCCGACTCGCTCGTGGTTCGCGCCTTGCATCGTACTTTGCGGTTTGGAGTTCGCGTGTACGTTTCGGTCGGATTTGTTCCGGGTGCGTGTCGGTCGGTTGGATTCGCGTGTTTTTCCGACCGGATTGCTGTTTTCCGTGCGGCTCGGTCGGTCGACTTGGGTTCGGTACGTGTCGGTCGGATTTTGCACGCCTTGCATCGTACTTGGCGTGTCGGGCGCCACAGGTACGTGTCGGTCGGTATTATTTCCGGATCGAGTCGGTCGCTGCTTTTTCCGGCCCGAATCGGAATCGACCCCAATATGTCTGGCCTTTTCGAGCTGGTGCAATCATTATTTTTTTTACTTCTTATTTCAAGTAAATGACATAAAGCAATTTTATGCACAGAAAAAATAACATATCATTTTAAGAGGACAGTAGGGTGCTTTTAGCAGGCTATCTATGTAGAGTAGGTAAGGAAACCCTTTTTAATTTTAATGCATGTGACTGGAACATTATTCTTTTTGACGCAAAGAATTGGTAGTATCAGCGTTGAATTACTGATAATGAATGGACAGGAGGAACATTGGCGAATAAAAGGATTGACCCACGATCCCTGTCTCTGAAGTGCACTTCTTTGTAGGTGGATGTGCACACTTGATCAGGCAAGTCTCTGAAGTGCACTTCTTTGTAGGTGGATGTGCACACTTGATCAGGCAAAAGAGGTCACTCACAAGGAAAGAGAGGCACTGGTTGAAGTAGGTTGGCCTGTGACCCATGGTCCTAGGATGCTTGTTTCTGGTCCAAGGAGGACCTGACCTGGCAGTTCGGGCTGGACTGTTCCCATGAGGAGCAGGGTCAAGACTGATTTGCATATGGCTGGGTCTAAACTGGAGTGGCATTGTGAGCAAAAGAACAATGGATTTAACTGAGATCTATTGACTGGGGGTGAATGTTTGATTTGCTCTGCATTCCGTCCATCATCTGTGTGTCTTTTGCTTTCTCGCCCTAAGTGCGCCGGGTATGCCGAGACGTGGTTCCTGGGCTCACTGTGTCACTGGTTTCAAGCTAGCCTGGCTGATGAAGGGTGATGCCCCAAAACCGGTCCCAGGATGCTTGTTTGCGGTCCAGGGAGGATCTGGCTTGGCAGTTCGGGCTGGACTGTTCCCATGAGGCACAGGGTCAAGACTGATTTGCATATGGCTGGGTCTAAACTGGGGTGGCATCGTGAGCAAAGGAACAATGGATTTAACCCAGATCTCTTGACTGTGGGTGAATGTTTGATTTGTTCCACAATCCGTCCATCATTTGTGTGACTGTTGCTTTGTGACCCATGCTGGGTGGAAGCAAAATGTGAAAAGTCAGATTGTACTAGCATTTCCATTTCCTGCCTAGGATCGCCCACTCCCTTCGCACGTTACAGTCCATTAGCATTACTGCCTGCACTCTTAGGTGGGGATGGATTCTAAAGTGGGTAAAGCAGTTCTTCGAATGAAGAAAAGCTCAAGACGCTGAATGTGTAGGATAAAACTATATAGTAATCATTTTTTTTTTAAACTACAGAGATGTACATGAAATGCAGCTCTGCAGAAGCAATGTTACTTACTGAGACACCAGTTTTCTGGGACTGGTATCTTTTCTAGATGCACAATCGATCCCCTGGCCTCCACTTTGAGGCCTTCTCTCATGTGTACAGTACTATCCAGGTGCTTATATCCAAGATGCTCACTACATACTACAAGGTATCTGAAATGACCTTCGTGGGCGGAGCCTGGACTACCCTGTCTAACTTCTGAGGGCTCTTAAAGGGATATTGTTAGGCTGAAGTTGAAATAACACTGTAGTTCTGTAAACTTTCTTGGTGATCGGTCTGAAGGTAGAAGAAATGCACAAAAGCATAGAATGTACATGATGTGAATGCTGCAGAACTGGTTGCACTGGTAGCTAACTTTGACTCCTAACTGCTCTCATTCCTTGTTCATGGATTGTTTATTGCTGGCAGAAACACTGGGGGGTGGGGGGGTCTATTTACAAAGCTTTAACGCCGTGTTTGCATCACAAAAGTGACACAAAACGACGATAAATCTTTTGTTACTAATGCATCTTTGCATTACTTAGCGCCAAGGCGGCCTGCCATGGGTGGTGCATGGGCGTTCCCATGCAACCACCCGAGGTTGCTGATGCTAAACCCTATTTGCTTAAAAAAGTAGACAGGGTTTAGCGTGAGAAAATAGCATCCATTTCAAGTAGGTGCCATAAGGAGAAATGCTTTCATTTCTTCTTCCTTTTCTGACTTTGTATGTGTGCTGCACTGTACAGCACACATACAAAGTGGGAAAAGGTTTAAAGTTAGTCTGAGCGTAGTATTTTGTACTGGAAGGCTATCCTTCTAGTACAAAACCTGTGCCAGACTCACGCAGACAACCTTGCACTATAGTTTAAAGGTGTGTGCCTGGTGTGGCAGCTAATTTCAGCGCCGGTGCTAGAGAGAGGGGAGGAGAGTGCTATATATGTATATATGTGAATATGGCGCTCTCCTGCTCTTTTCTTCCAGCACAACGTAGCACAGCTTTTTTGCCTGCAGCGCTGCATGAGATTTCAGTAAATTCGCCCCATGGTTTGCAAGCAGCTGCATTACATTCTCTCAGGTTAAGCTTGCTGTCAACAAGAGACAATAATTGTTTTTGGTTTACATTAATGCCACTCCACAGGCATTACACTGTAGTTACCAACGCCCAGCATTGCAGCTACTTTCTCCAATAGAGGCAAAGGTGGAGGCCTGTTACTTGCATCACCTGTCAATCATTAATGAATGCATTTAAAAGCAGTGAGCCCAACACTGCCCCACTCCATACCTCTCACCTTGAATTTTGAGGCGTATACAATGCCTGAAAGGCCTGTCTCCAAGGGACTAGGGGGTATATTCACAAGAATGTGTGATAACTACCGCAAGAGTAGCATAACGCAACTTTCAATATCACAGCCCATCGCGGGAAAATAACCCCGTGTCAACGTGGAATTCACAACAAGGCGGTACCATGCGATAGTCTGCCGAAACCGCGGACAAAGTCCGCGATACAACCACCACGATGGAGATAAAAACACAAACCACAACACCAAAAAACACACGATGGGCCAAAGCGCGATGAGGAAACCAGCGACAAGCAGCGCCAGGCCTGCAGCACACACCTGGCAGGCGTCAAAAATCACCATAAAAGTAGAAAAAACACCCACACACAAACTGACCAACACCCAAGCACCATGGAGGCAGCCGGAGCAGGCTCAGAGGACGAGCGCAACCCCACAAGCACCCCGGACGACCAGCCTGGGACCTCGGGGGCAGGGAAGGGCAAGGACAAGAAGACCAGGAAGACCAAGTTCAGTCCGCAGGCGAACAGGATCATAGTCACGGAGGTGATGGAACACCATCAACAACTCTTCGTCACCTCCAACGTGTCATTGGGCACCAAAACTGGAATATGGCGGGACATCGTCGACAAGGTGAATGCCGTCGGAGAGCACAAGCGGACAATGGACGGAGGTCAAGAGGCGATGGAATGACATCAAGCGGAAGACCAAGGAGAAACTCTCCGCCAACCTGAAGGCAGCAACTCAGACCGGAGGTGGGGCCCAGCGCCACAGCTGGAGCTGGATGACATGGAGGAGCTGGTGTCGACAGTCATCAGTGTGGAGACTGTGGCCGGAGTCGGGGACCGGACACTGCTCGGCAGGACACAACACAACCGCAACAGGGTGAGTGACCACCAGGTACTGGGGGACGGGGGAGATGGCCACAATGGCACACATGCACAAGCAAGCAGGGCACAGTGCACACCCACAATCACTCTGGGTCCTCGCCCAGACCCACAGACTGTCACAATGTACAATGCCATGCTGTCTGAATGTCAACCTGTACCATGCGGCTACATACATGTGGACACATTGTAATACACCATCTCCCCTTCACATCCCAGGGGCATCGTCAACACCTCCTGCAGAGCAGTCACAGCCACTCTTCACTGATGACGAGGAGGAGGACAACACCAGCATCGACACCCAAACCATCCAAGACCTCATTGACCTCATCCTCAACTCACCTCCAGGATCAGGGCAGCCCAGCTACATCCATGAGACCCCACCCACCACACAAACCACCCAGCAGGAGGCACCCACAGCTCCGGCACCCTCCCAAGACCCCCAGGAACAACACATGGCCTTCCAACGCCGTGTGCTGGAGGGCCAGAGGGAGATGGCCGAGCAGGTGCGGGTGGGGTTCGAGCTCATGGCTACCAAACTGGACGCCATCCTTGGGTGTCTATGTCCGCCTCATGGACTCCAGTGAGCCCTGACTGACATCTCTGGAGTCATGACGCGGAGGGAAGAATACCTGTCCGCTCAGAGTGGCCCCAGCGATGCCAGCCGTGAGCTGGCACACATGCGGAGGCTCATGGAGGACATGGTGCGGATGGAGGCGGAAAGGATGGCAGCCTCCGGTGCACATCAGCGAAATGTAGCTGGGATCTACCGTGCCCTGCATGTCCTCATCATGGCATTGCTGCCACCAGGCGTGGCGATGATGAATGCTGCTGCCCCCACACCATCCATCTCCGCCCCCTGGTGTGTCAGTGCCTCCCAGTGCAGCAGGCGTATCCACTCCGGCACCTGATGTGTCACTGCCACACAGTGCGGCCGACAATCCTCCTCCGGCCCCTGATGTGTCACTGCCACACAGTGCCGCAGCCGGCACTGCAACACCCACAGGTGGGGCAGGGCACACACCCGGGGACGAGGACATGGATGGGACTGTGGTCAGGAGGGCCAGGCACTAGCATCCATTTCCGCCACCTTGCCTGTTTCTGCTTGGTGCCGCACATGGCCTCAAGACCTACCATTGACCCCCGATACACTCCGATGCACTCACCTTGGACAGCGACATGGACTGCCACATCCTGTTTGACGACCAATGACACGACGGACAGACTGCGGACTGTACCCTTCCTCTTCCGCAGTACAGCTCATCCCGGGATGGACACTGGCTGGCCCTCCACGGGCCCATATTGTGTAGTGTGCTCGGCATTGCCCTGTACCGCTCCAGCTGCATGACTGCACTGGATGTGCAAATAAACATCCAGTGACGCACTGCTGTGTAATGTCTTATGTCATTCCTGTATGGATGTGTGGATGAATGTGGGGACAGTGCCTTCCCTTGCGTCAATGATGTTCATCCTGTGGGATGCCAGTCAGAGGGTGCGACATTGCATTTTGTGTAGCGGGTTCCGTGAACACTACAACAGGGACACACGCATCAGTCACTTCCTTGTCCGGACATGGACTGGACCACGCCGAGTGCCCACAAGTCATTGTCGCAAGCCCTGCGCTGGTCAGGCGTACGGCAGGCCAGACCACTCCGCTAACGCCCCGAGGGGGGCCCTCATTGCTACCCGTCGCAGCCGTACTCGCTGGTGGTGTGCAGGTCACTGGTCTAGTTGTCAGAATGTCACAGCCACTCCCTGAGAGCAGGTTTTCACACACACCACACCCATCCTGCACAGGCGTCACAGGCCATGTGACTGCGCCAACATAAGGGGCCGACGACGTCACATTCCCCTCTTCCGGTGGTGTCTAGATGATGGCCGCTCCACGGTTCTCACACATGTAGGGCCCATGAGTTGTTGCACACAGGGTTAGTGGCACCCGGAGCCTTGCGGAAGGCACGGGCCTACCACCACGTGGCGCAGACTGGTGTTGCACAGGGTTAGTGGCACCCGGGGCCTTGCGGACGGCACAGGCCTACCACCACGTGGCGCAGACTGGTGTTGCACAGGGTTCATGGCACCCGGGGCCTTGCGGACGGCACAGGCACCCCGCCATGGGACGGTAACTTTTGGTGCACTGAGTCAGTGGCACCTTGAGCTGCTGAGCGGGTGTGCAGCCTGCGATGATGCCCCGTCCCGGAGGTCCAGAGAGCTCAGGTTTTGTGTGCCCTGCTGGACCGCAGTGTAGGCCAGAGCCAGCGGGCAGCGCGGGCCTACCGCCACGTGGCGACGCTTCCGGGATCCCAGAGTTGGTGGCACCCATTGGGCTGAGCGGGTGTGCAGCCTGCGATGGTGCCTGGTGCACTGGTATGTCCTCTGCCATTGAGTAATCAAGACCCAGCACCAAACGTGAGACCTGGTGGCCTGCGGAGTGGGGCTGCATGATGTGGAGGGTGCCATGTCCGCGGGCCCCGGGCTTGTGGCTTGCAGCGGCACGTGGTGGGACCTCCTGTCTACGCGCAGGTGGCGGAAGGTGAGCATTGGGGCCTGGGTGTGCATGGGCGGGCATGCTCTGATGGGCGGCGGGGGAGGTTGGGGTGCCTCTGCCTGGGTGTGCATGGGCGGGCAGGCGATGTTGTCTTGTGCAAGTGTGTGTATTGTGCCAGTTATGTATCTCAATCAATCAATCAATCACGGCATTTATAGAGCGCGCTACTCACCCGGGAGGGTCTCAAGGCGCTGGGGGAGGGGGTAAGTTACTGCTCGAACAGCCAGGTCTTGAGCTGCTTCCTGAAGGCGAGATGGTCCTGGGTTCGCCGAAGGTGAGTGGGGAGGGAGTTCCAGGTCTTGGCCGCCAGGTAGGAGAAGGATCTTCCTCCGGCGGTGGTTCTGCGGATGCGTGGTACGGTGGCGAGGCGTGGCTGGTTGATCGTAGCTGGCGTGTGGGCGTGTAGAAGGACATGCGGTCGTTGAGGTACTTTGGGCCCAGGTCGTGGAGGGCCTTGTGTGCGTGGGTGAGGAGTCTGAACGTGATTCTCTTGCTGACGGGGAGCCAGTGCAGGTCTTTCAGGTGTACGGTGATGTGGCTGTGTCGGGGGATGTCCAGGATGAGTCGTGCGGAGGCGTTCTGGATGCGCTGGAGTCTCTTTTGAAGTTTGGCTGTGGTTCCGGCGTAGAGGGTGTTCCCATAGTCCAGTCGGCTGGTGACGAGTGCCTGGGTGACGGTCTTCCTGGTTTCAGTGGGGATCCATCTGAAGATCTTGCGGAGCATGCGCAGGGTGTTGAAGCATGAAGATGAGACGGCGTTGACTTGTCTGGTCATCGATAGGGAGGAGTCCAGGATGAAGCCCAGGTTGCGTGCGTGGTCCGTTGGCTTGGGTGCGGTGCCCAGGGCCGGGGGCCACCAGGAGTCGTCCCAGGCGGAGGGTGATGAGCCCAGGATGAGGACTTCCGTCTTGTCTGAGTTCAGTTTAAGGCGGCTGTTCCTCATCCAGTCGGCGGCGTCTCTCATCCCGTCGTGCAGGTTGGCTCTGGCGGTGGTGGGGTCGTTGGTGAGGAGAGGATCAGCTGGGTGTCGTCGGCGTAGGAGATGATGTTGAGGTTGTGTCGGCGTGCGATGGCTGCGAGGGGCTCATGTAGACGTTGAAGAGGGTCGGGCTGAGTGAGGATCCTTGTGGAACGCCGCAGATGACTTCGGTGGCTTCGGATCTGAACGGGGAGAGGCGGACTCTCTGGGTTCTTCCGGCGAGGAACGAGATGATCCATTCCAGTGCTTTCTCTCGGATTCCGATGTTGCTGAGGCGCTTCACTAGGGTGCGGTGGCAGACGGTGTCGAACGCCGCGGAGAGGTCCAGGAGGATGAGGGCAGCTGTTTCCCCGTTGTCGGTTAGGGTTCTGATGTCGTCGGTGGCTGCGATAAGGGCGGTCTCGGTGCTGTGGTTGGCCCGAAACCCGGACTGCGAGGGGTCGAGGGATCCATTCGTCTCGAGGAAGGCGGCAAGCTGTCTGTTGACGGTCTTCTCGATGACTTTGGCCGGAAACGGAAGGAGCGAGATGGGGCGGTAGTTCTTGAGGTCGGTGGGGTCCGCCGTTGGTTTCTTCAGGAGGGCGGTAAGCTCGGCGTGCTTCCAGCTCTCCGGGAAGGTGGCGGTGTGGAAGGAGGAGTTGATGATGTCCCGGAGATGGGGTGCGATGGTGGCGTCGGCTTTGTTGAAGACGTGGTGTGGGCAGGGGTCGGTTGGTGATCCGGAGTGGATGGAGTTCATCGTGCGGGTGGTGTCTTCGGTGTTGATCGGGGTCCAGTTGCAGAGGGTGGTGGTGGCGGGCATTGGTTCGGCGGTAGGGTGCGTTGTTTGTGCGTCGAAGCTGTTGTGTATGTCGGTGATCTTGCGGTGGAAGAACGCGGAGAGTGAGTTGCAGAGGTCTTGCGAGGGGTGATGTCGTTGTTTCCGGCGCTGGGGTTGGAGAACTCTTTGACGATGCTGAAAAGTTCCTTGCTGTCATGGGCGTTGTTGTCCAGTCGTTCTTTGAGTGCCGACTTCTTGGTGGCACGGATCAGCTGGTGGTGTTTGCGGGTGGCGTGCTTGAGGGCGGTCCTGTTGTCTGTGGTCTGGACGAGTCGCCAGGTTTTCTCGAGAGTGCGGCAGTTCTTCTTGGATTCCTTGAGTTCGTTGGTGAACCAAGGGGTTTTCTTGCTTCCGGGTCTGCTGGGAGGGTTTTTAGTGGTGCGAGGTCGTCGGCGCAGGCGGTCAGCCACTTGGCGAGGTTGCTGGCTGCTTCGTTTGGGTCCGTTGTGTCGGTGGGTGTGTTCTGGCTGAGGAGGCGGTGAGCTGCTCGGCGGTGATCTTGCTCCAGCTCCGGCGGGAGCCTGTTGCGGGTGGTGGTGGGTCGCAGTCTTTCTGAAGCTGAAGTGGACGCAGCTGTGGTCGGTCCAGTGGAGTCCGGTGGCGTGGCTGAAGGAGATGTGCTTGCTGGACGAGAAGACAGGGTCAAGCGTGTGGCCGGCGTAGTGGGTGGGCGTGTTCACCAGTTGCTTGAGTCCGAGGTTGGCGAGGTTGTCCAGCAGGGCGGTGGTGTTTCTGTCGTTGTTGTTCTCCAGGTGGAAGTTGAGGTCCCCTAGGAGGATGTAGTCGGCGGAGGGCATGGCGTGCGGGCTGATGAAGTCTGCGATGTCTTCGCTGAATAGTGTGCGTGGTCCCGGGGGTCTGTAGATGAGGGTGCCTCGGAGGGTGGTCTTGGGGTCCGTGTGTATCTGGAAGTGTAGGTGTTCGGCGGCGGTGAAGGTCTCGTCGGAGTTAGTCGAGATGCGGATGGTGTTCTTGTGTACGATGGCGATGCCTCCTCCCGTCTGGTTGACGCGGTCCTTCCGGGTGATCTTGTATCCATCCGGGATGGCTATGGCGATGTCAGGCGCTGAGGAGGCGTTCATCCAGGTTTCGGTGAGGAAGGCGATGTCCGGTGCTGTTGCGTCGAGCAGGTCCCAGAGTTCCACGGCGTGCCTGTGGACGGAGCGGGTGTTCAGCAGGATGCATTTCAGGTGGTTGCTGCTGTTGCTCGACTTGGCGGAGGTGGTGCACGTCAGGGGGCAGGTGAACCGGCAGGTTTGGCAGGTGAAGGGTCCGTGGGTGCGTCTCGGTGACGCTCGGTAGCAGGCAGGGTTCCGGCCGGCATTGAGTGCGGTGAGTGTGGCGGCGTCGTAGGTCCGTCGAGTGGTGTTGCATCGGTGGGATCCAGGGGTTCTGGCGCTGGGCGCGGTCCAGTCGCGGACGGGCGCAGACGGGCTTGCCTTAGGCGCGCCTTCGGCGCGCCCGCTGCGCTGCGTCCGCTGCGCGGCCGTGCAGCGGCCGCCATTTATGGGGAGGTGGGAGGGAGGAGCAGCTGGGAGGCGGGAGGCAGGGGCAGCGAATGGGCAGTCAGGGGGCGGGGCCGCAGGGGCGCAGCGGCGGGAATGGCGATAGGCAGCGAGGGGCACAGAAGGAAAAACGGGGGGAGAGCAGGTAAATCACGGGCACAACAACAGTGGGGCAGCGAGGGGCACAGAAGGAAAAACGGGGGAGAGCAGGCAAATCACGGGCACAACAACAGTGGGGCAGCGAGGGGCACAGAAGGAAAAACGGGGGGGAGAGCAGGCAAATCACGGGCACAACAACAGTGGGGCAGCGAGGGGCACAGAAGGAGAAACGCGGGGGAGAGCAGGCAAATCACGGGCACAACAACAGTGGGGCAGCGAGGGGCACAGAAGGAAAAACGGGGGGAGAGCAGGTAAATCACGGGCACAACAACAGTGGGGCAGCGAGGGGCACAGAAAGGAAAAGGGGAGACAAGCAGACAAAACTGGCACCGGGGCCACAAGCGGAGGGCGATCTTACCTACAGGAGCAGCGGGCAGACAGCACAGGCGGAGCTGTGTGGTGGGGGAGCGACCTACCTGGCAAGGTCTGGGCTCTGTTTCAGCTGACGGCTCTGAATGAGATGTGTGGCCTTGTTAACTGCACTACATACCGGCACGTGGTTGGAGACCCACCGGTGGCAGCAGGTGAGCAGTGTGGCCTGGGTGCGCAGGGGCAGCACTGTCTCTCTCTCTCTCCCTCTCTTCCTCTCTTCCTCTCTCTCTCCCTCTCTTCCTCTCTCTCCCCTCTTCTCCCTCTCTCTCTCTCTCCTTCTCTTCCTCTCTCTCTCCCTCCCTCTCTTCCTCTCTCTCTCCTTCGCTCTCTCTCTGTCCTCTGATGTGCACAGGACACACCTTCTCATCATGTTTTTTGTCTTACAGGCTGTGACCTACGTATTGTCTGGAGGGGAGCGGCCATGTGTCTTCATTTCATTTTGTTGTTCTATTTTAATAAAGTTTCATTTGTTGCTTCGAAAGTGAATGTGTGCTGGTCATTTCTGTGATGACACATCCATGTCACCAGTTGTGATTGTGCGGCATCAAGCGGAATATTTTGTACATGTTTAGGTGTGGCTGATGTGGCATGTCTTTGGTCGGGAGGGTGCCAGGGAGGGGTGGTCCTGGGGGTGGTGGCGGTGGGTGTTGTGGCCCTCTTGGGTGTCCGGGCCGCATGATGGGTGGCTCCATGCCATCTGTTGCCCTTCTGATGTAGCCCTGGGCTATGCTCCCTTTTGGTTTGCAGGCTGCCGTCCGAGTTTACACCAGGTCAGAGCAGGTGTAGATTTCCTGGTGCTAACGCGCCTTATCGCCTGTTTTGTGTTTTTATCACGGATGTGGCTGGTCGTTGTGAATGTTGAGGTGTGCTGTTGTCTCGGCTTTTGTCACGGGAACGCCCACTCTGCATCTCATTAGCGATATTTGCGGGGGTCCTCTGTGGCGATGTTTTTTGCGGCTGCTATCGAGGGTAAACTGGTGCTGTGGGCTGTTAACACCGGCTTGTGAATGGGGAGGTAAATTTATCACGACTTTGGCTGCGATAAAGTGCTGTTAATTCGGCGATAGCTCCTTGTGAATATGCGCCTAGGTGCCATGGACGCTCGAGTGGAGAAGGGAATTGGGCACATATGTTATATATTAGCCCGACCCTAAATAAATAAAGGTGGGGATTCACAGTGCTTAATTTGTAAAACAATAAGTGCTGGGTCTCAAGGTTTTTCATGTGAGGCAACTGCAGCATACACATCCTACTAGTGCTGCCAAGTGCAGTGCCACTGTTACCTACTAACCATCGCAGCCCTGCCAAGTATCACGCATCACGCGTTAGACTAACGCATTTCAGTGCGGAGGTCCGCATCACCGCACTGAAATGCATTGTCACGCATTTATAGCGCCTCCACAGCAAGCCGAGCTCAGCACTAATTACACCACACACTAACAGACAGCGCAAAGCTCTTAGCAGGCAGCAGCGCGTCCCTGCGCTGCTTGCGGTAGGCTTGGGGGCTGGCTTAGCTGGCTATACTGTAAAACATTCACCCGACATTTGACCTGGCCGGAGCTGCAGCACATCTTATTCACTCAGGAAATCTTTGAACACATCTTATTCACTCAGGAAATCTTCGTGACGCAGGAGTAAATTATACTCAATCAATACTGTAGAGACAGCCTGCTAGGACACACTGTCTGTGAATCCCACACCTATAGGCTGCGGAAGGGCGAGGGCGTGGCATGGTTTAACTGTGGCAGCCAGCGCAGCCGGGAGCCCGCCTCTGCTGCTGCTCTCATCGCGTTGTGGTGCGCAGTCGCACGGGGCCCCCAGCCTGGTAATGAACACTTGCATCCAACCCCTGGCGGACTCGTGGCCTGGTGCCTTAGCACTGCAGCCTGGCCCCAGGTATGTAAAATTCAATTTAATAGTTCCATGCCAGTCAGAATGTATTTGTGTGTAAAATATAAACATGTGCACGGTATCAAAGACACGGCCTCAAGGTAATAGCATGCACGTGTCTGAATTGTGACCTTTTACACACTCGTGAGGTGAGAGCATTTGTGTGCCCAGTGCTCACCTCTTGTCAAGATGCTGCCACCACAGACCACACCGTCACAATCCTAGCATCGGCACTCTTCAGACTGACATATGGAAGAATAAACAAAACGGCCGTGCCGGGAAAGAGCTGTTGAAATACAGAGCAGGATTCACAGGTGCAGGAGGAGTTGCCATGTAGAACGAGTGCAAGAGTATAAAACTTTCGAAGGAAGTGAAACATCTAGAAGGAAAACAGCGGAACGAGAGGAAAGTGGTAGGAAAATGAGCATGAGGTTCAGATAGCGAGATTACATGTGCATTTGCCTTGTGGCCTGGTCTGGTGAGGTATGCTCCACGGAATAAAAAGTGCCAATGGACCCGTTGTACCCAAAAGGCACCACCCCTTTGGGGGCCAGCAGCGCGGTCACACACTTGGCAGATTGGCCCCAGGTAGACAGAATCGCGGGCAGCAGCTTTGTTTTTCTTTGCAGCGCCCGCCATCAGCAGACAAGTAAGTGGTAATGTTAGAAATGGGATTTTTGGCAGGCTAGGGCATGTGCCAAAGCCAGGCAGAAACCACCACTCTAGTCAGGATAAGGGAGTTACACTCCTAAAATAACCCCTGCTCACCCCCTTGGTAGCTTGGCACGAGCAGTCAGGCTTATCCTAGAGGCAGTGTGTAAAGCATTTGCACATAACCAACAGTAATACAGTGTAAGCACTACAAAAGGACACCACACCAGTTTAGAAAAATATCCAATTTTTTATATACTTAAGACAAGACCAAAAACGATAAAAATCCACACTACAGTACTTAAAAATCTACAGTTATCAAAATATGCTTTAAAAACAGTTCTTTGATGTCGATAGCTCCGTCCGGGGCTATCACGGCGTCGTGAGCAAACAAATCCAAGCAGTTCTGGCTGACCGCGGCGTCACTGGCCAGCTACGGTGTCGGGAAGACCCGCAAACAGTACCTTTTAGAAATGCAGGGCGTCGGCGACCTCTCGTTGAGCTTCCGAAAACACGGCGTCCGCAGGCGTCGGTTCCGGATGTCGGTGCAGGAGTCGTCGGGGCCCTCGAAGTCACGCGCGTTGCAGGTCGATCTCCTCTCTGTTGGAGTCAGGAGCGCTGGCGTCGGGTGCTGCGATGCGAAGTGCAGCAGTGCGGCGTGCGGTGCCCTCAGGTCGCGGTGCGAGCAGCGGCTCGGTGGCGGCATCGGATGGCATCGTCGGTGAGACCAGGGTCGCGGTGCGAGATGAAGGCGGTGCTCGTCACAGTACTGGCAGGTCACGGTGCAAGCAGTGGCATCGTCGTTGCTGAAGCGCTGTCGTCGGCTGACGAACTGGAGTCGATGCCGCCGGCGTTGGTAGGCCAAGGCTGCGGTGCGGGATGAGGGCGGTGGGTCGTGTAACTTTACGAGCGGTGCCCTCGAACCACGGTGCAAGCAGCGGCGTCGATTTCGGCATGGAGCGGCGGCGTCAGGGATACCAAGGCGTCGTCGTGAAGCAAGGCGGTGCGGAGTGCGGTGTCCACAGGTCGGGGTGCAAGCAGCGGCTCAGTGGCGGCATCAGCAGGCGTCGTCGGTGAGACCAGGGTCGCGGTGCTGCGTTGCGGCGGTGCCCTCTGCGGTGCCAAGGCGTCGTCGTGAAGCGAGGCGGTGCGGAGTGCAGTGCCCACAGGTCGCGGTGCGAGTAGCGGCTCGGTGGCGGCATCAGCAGGCGTCATCGGTGAGACCAGGGTCGCGGTGCGGCGTTGCGGCGGTGCCCTCTGCGGTGCCGTCAGGACACGGAGTCGGCAGCGGCGTCGTAGACGTCATCGAGTTGCTTTTCTTCTGTTGCAGCACAAAACACACAGTCCCCAGTGCTGAGGGCAGAAGAGCTTGAAGTCTTTGCTGTTCCTGAGACTTCTTGAACAGGGGGCAAGCTCTACCTCAAGCCCTTGTAGAAACTCACAAAGTAGATTGCAGAAAGTTCAGTCCAGTCCTTTCACTGCCCAAGACAGAAGCAGCCACTGCAGGCCAACACAGCAATGCACACAGCAAAGTGGTAGTCCCTCCTGACAGCTTCTCCAGCTCTTCTTCTTGGCAGTCTTCTTGGTCCAAAAGAGTTCTAAAGTTCAGGGGTCTGGGCCCCAATATTTATATCCCCAAATCCTTTGATCTCTTAGGCAGAGAGTGTCTGTGCCCAGCCAGAACTAGTTCTGCCTCCTCTGGTGTGACTTCCTGGCAGGAGGTGGAGACGGCATTGTCAGAGGCAGACCAGGCCCTTTGAGGTGCAAGGAAATCTCCTCCCCCTTCCCCAATTGCAGCCCTTTCCTGACCCACCTAGACTATCTGGAGCCACTCCTGCTCCCCAGCCTTCTGTCATCCAAAACCCAGACAGGCAATCCACATTCCAGCAGAGGGACACGGGATGACTGAGCAAGAAAATACCTACTTTCTAAAAGTGGTATTTTCAAACACAGAATGTAAAAATCACCTTCACTAAAAGATGCATCTTTAGATTCTGAGTTCAGGCATACTAAACTTTATTTTCCTACCTAGTTCCCAGGGCCAGTTATGTTTATAAGATGTTATAAACAAACTTCCCATTCTGTCCTATGGGAACAGGTAGCCTTGCAATAGTGAAAAACAGAAATTGGCAGTAATTCACTATCAGGACATGCCACACACACCAGGGCATGTCCTGCCTTTCACATACACTGCACCCTGCCCACAGGGGTACCTTGGGCCTACCTTAGGGGTGTCTGACATGTAAAAAAAGGGAAGGTTAGGGACTGGCAAGTGTGTGCATTGGCCAAGTCGACATGGCAGTTACAAACTGCGCGCAGACTCTGCCATGGCAGGTCTGAGTTACCTTTTCAGGGCTACTCACGCGGGTGGCACAACCAGTGCTGCAGGCCCACTAGTAGCATTTGATTTACAGGCCCTGGCACACTCAGTGCACTTTACTAGGGACTAACAAGTAAATCAAATATCCAATCATGGAAACACCAATCCATAACACAATTTACACAGAGAGCATATGCACTTTAGCACTGATTAGCAGTGGTAAAGTGCCCAGAGTCCTAAAACCAACACAAGCAGGTCAGGAAAAAGTAGGAGGAAGAAGCAAAAAGTTTGGGGATAACCCTGCAAAAAGGGCCATTTCCAACAGTGGGGCATTCTGTGCCGTCCGACCCCTTACAGTGTTTTGGGGAGGGTCATGGTGCAGGGTGTTGGTTTGCAGCTTGCTGGGCCCATGGCCTCCTAGACCCCAGCCAGGCTGTCCACATCTTGCCACAGATTGTAGTAAAAAAACATCAGCTTCGCAGCTCTTTCCCTCCGATCACGTGGTTTCTGGAACGGGGGCACAGTGTTTGTCCATTCTCCTTAATCCAGGCCTTTTCCCGTCGGCACATCACATGTTTTTAAGCACGACCTTGAGCAGCCCAGGCTGTCAACAACTCCAGGTGAGGCTTGTGCCATCCCCCATCCCAGAAACAAGGCTCGCTGCACTGTAGAACCTGGGAGACAGTACAGCCCAGCGCGAGTATGCGGCCAGCCAGCAGCAACAATTTGGCAACGAGTGGTGAAAATGTGCAGGGCACTGGCTGGTGGCAGCTATATAAGTTCTTCAGAGATCTCAAAACTGCGGTCATTAATTTGGCTAATGCTATCAGTTGCAACACTTTGAAATCCCAACTGGTGTAACATTTTTTTACTGCACAATTAATTTCTAAGTTGCAGATCAATGTTTATATACGGGCCGACACTGAGATAAGACAGTTATTTGGTATAGATTACCAACTGCATTTTATTTAATGCTACTAACAAATAGTAGAGGAAGGTATGGTACGGTGGGAAAGGGCGCAGGGCAACTTCACAAATCACAAAATACCCCAGGTCAGCTGTGAGTGGTTTATTTAATCCAGGTACTACACTGCATTTACTAAAACAAGATTTTCTTAATCCACTGCTCGTTATAAGGTGTCGCACATGAGATACACTCATAGGTGTCTTGAAACATAGAAATGTCACTCGTGTGTAATGAAAAGTTGGCAGCTATGTTTGGGCCGCGCCTGTGAGGATCGGGTGACTCTGGTCAGTGGTGTTGGAGATAGTGTCACTCATAGTCGTTGAATGTCACTCATTATTACACTGAAATTAGGAAAATGTCACACATGAGCAATCTGAAACCTTGGCAGCTATGCCATCACAGTCCAAGAAATTTGACAATTTAAATTATTCCACGTCACCAAAGCTGTACAAATGGCCTGGACAAGGCATCATTGTTTTAATGTACATTGAACTTTTAAATGATATGCTAATAGCTCTTCTGACAGATCGGCAGCCCACCATGGTATACAGACTATCAGAAACAAGTGTGTGTTGACAAGTGGTGATGCCAAGCTTCAGCCAACACCGTCACAAATTAAGCACTGTGTGGAATCTAGAGGGACTTTATAAGTGTGTTGGGTACAAGGGATGGAATTATCCTTAAAAGAAGTATGACCCTTTTTAATTAGAAAGAATGCAGCCACTGTCCTTTGGAGGTGGCAGGGCTTCAGAGTCAGGGTGTGCGAAATTTGCAGTTTGCTTTTGTGTAATTACTTGAAGCCCTGCAAAAATTACTTGAAATTGTGTATTGTGTAAAGAAAGCATTTACAGCCATATTCTACCATTAAATGTACCTTTGCGTCCACCCACTTCATACTGGAATATAGCGTAAAAAACACATGTCGCAAACAAAAGCCGCTATCCTTCGGGTCGTTCTTATTGTTACCTTGTTCCTGCGCTTACATTTTGCGACAAATTCAGCATGATTACACTATGTGGAGTAATGGCATAATTGCGGTAATATTGTGGAACAAGTGTATTGCAAAATTTGCGAAGTTACACAAGATTACTCCAGCGAATCGGAAATTTTGACAGGAGTTTGATTTTAATTCTCTATTTGTGATAACTGCAAATTCGAAATGTGACAGTGTTATATCTAGGTTTCTACCTTACATCTTCCCTGTTTCTCTGCCTCTGCTGTTCAGTCAGTGAGAGTAGAATGTTAGTGTGAATGTGATGTCATTGGAATGTTGGGTATGCTGTGAGTGGGACCGTCAGTTGGATCCTGGGCTGAGCAGCAGAGAAGCTGCTCCTGGTGGGGCTTTATTACATCTATACTGGAAAACCTATCTGAACATCTAAGATCAATAAACTTATCATCTGTAACCTAACCAAGACTACTGGAACTACTTACCTCCGATATAACATAAATTGGCGACGAGTTGGATTCAAAACCATGCGTGAGGACTTACTTCAAGCTTGAAAAGGTACTTTTATACAAGATTTTACTTAAAAAAGAACTTACCTAAGGATCTTACGCCCTCCCGCCCCACCAGTGTCCACATTCACCGGACAGCCCATTGACAAGGCGTAAATTTCCTGCTACTTGCTTCTTCCTGCCTGATTTCTACTGCCTGCTTCTTACTGGGCATGTTTCCTGCTACATGTCTTTCCAACCTGATTCCTGCTACTTTAAAATTTCTACCATTGTGTGGACCCGGCATCTTCAAAGATTGGCACTATATCTAAGAACCCATTTTACAGGACGCATGTTTCCTGCTACATCTTTTCCTGCCTGATTCCTGCTGCCTTTGTCTGCCAAATACTGCCTGTACCTCATCCTGTGTACCTACTCTTTCTACATGGGAAACACTAACGTTTGCACCCAGCAAGCAATTTTGAGCAAGCGCCATCCATACAAACTGCCGATGTACCCTGGCTCTACATCAGAGGTGTACCTTCTCTTCATTTTGCGAGCACTTCCCAAACCCGTTGTGTATTTTGGGATGCTTTTGTGGAACCAGTGACTAGCATCAACTATGCCAAGAATCAACTTTGGACACCCCAGAGACTGAGCTTGGCTTACTCGCTGACACTTTACATGGATCCTGTTTGGTGGCAAGTATTGTGAACATTTTGAGGTAAATCATAATTGATTTAATTATGGGCCTCGGTTTCCCCTCTACATTTGGCAGTTCAACCGTCCTGTTGTGGTTTGAAAAACAACGCGTGCCATGCTCAGCACGCGCTCTTACCTTCTCGTGGATCCTCTGATCTTCAGTGACGCTTTCGAATCCTTCTCCGTCTCAGCGTTACCGTGCAGCAATTTTGGGTGCACGCACTTGCCTACAACCACCCAGCACTGCGTCACCGAGCGTGCCGCCATCTTGCGGTAGGCACCATCGATACAGCTTACTTTGCTCTGCTTTACACGTTATTGCTGACCATGTTTTGTCGTTACTGTCGTTGAGCTGGCAGTGGACGCTATGCTGACTTTACGCGTGAGGAATCATTTTCAAAGGTGTTTTCTTCTTCGTTTGCAAGTTTCTGCGTTCTCCACTCTGGCAGTGAACTGTGCTCGGCAGACACCATTATTTCTGTTCCTTCACTGGATGTAGAACCCGGGTGAGATATTGCTCACCGGTGTTTGCTGTCTCCTGCTTTCGTATTTGACTAATTCATACTTTGCAATGTATTCTTTATATTGTATTGTGTTCATTAAGTTCGTTGTTTCTGGGTTTTATTCTCTATATTCCTGATTCTGAGTGTTCTCTTTCCTTGTACTGCACTAGAGTTTATTTTTGAAGTATTCTTGATTTGCCTGAGATTTTTCTCGTCCTGTCAGGTGTACAGCGTACCTTTGCGCTGTTGAGTTATTTGCTTGTCCATTCTCCTTATACTGTGTTTGAGGCTGTTTACCACCTCTCTTAATGCTTTCTGCTTACATACTTTCCTATGCACTCCTCTTATTAAGTCATTGTTTTCATTCAGTTCACGTGCATGAATATGTGTGTTCTCTATTGTGACTGGGGTGCTTTACCTTTTCAGTTTTAAGGCCTAGTTTATACTTCTCTTGTTGTTTATTGAGTTTACATTACTCATTGCAGTCTTTACAGACTTACTGCGCAGTTTATATTTTACGTAATTACCTCTTCTTTGCGGGTTGTGTGTAGGCGTACAATTCAGCTATTACAGACTTCAGCTTCTGCGTTTTTTCTTGAGGGTTTGTCTACTTACCACTTAACACGTACTATTTTCTCTCTTCTGTGTCCTGGTACAGCTCCCCCAGATCCCATTTTCTTTGCAATTTCATGTGTGGTCTAATTCGAGGTGTGACTGTACTTTTGCTTTCTAAGTGGTGCAGCTCTCCCTTATCGCATTTACCTTGCACTTTCATACGTGGTCTACTTTAGGTGTGACTGAATTTTATTTGCTGTGTAGTTCAGTTCACTTAGATCGCACTTTCCTGGAGCATTTTTTCTTTTTCCTCTGATTCTTAACACGATTTTACTTTCAGTGCTTTTGTTTTATTGTGCGCAGGTTTTCATATGTGGTCTAACTTGAGGTGTGACTGTACTTTTGCTTTATATGTTGTGCAGCTCTCCCAGATCGCATTTTCCTTGCATTTTCATGCATGGTCTAACTTGAGGTGTGACTGTACTTTTGATTTACGTGTGGTGCAGCTCACCCAGATCGCATTTTCCTTGCATTTTCATGCATGGTCTAACTTGAGGTGTGACTGTACTTTTGATTTACGTGTGGTGCAGCTCACCCAGATCGCATTTTCCTTGCATTTTCTGCTTGGGGATTCACTATTTTGTGTTTTCACCTCTGCTTGATTTCTGGTAGGGTGTAAGTCACCCGTTATTTACTTATGATTGCTTTCTGTTTGGGTGTTTTTTTCTTCCTGCTTTTGTAATTCACCTTTGCTTGCTTTCTGTTTTGGGTGCTGGTCACCTTTTGCTTACACTTGTTCTTGTCGTTTTCCTTCTTCCTGCTGTGTTCAGTGTTTCCATCCTCCTCGCCAGTCTGGCCAGTTGGTGTGGTTGTGGTGGTTACATTGGTGCACTATTTCTTTGTTAATTTTTCATGGTATACCTCTTTCTTGTTCATGTATGTACGTTCTTTTACAATTTCCTTCCTTTTGAAACTTCTTGCTTCATTTTTGCTCTGCTAAGGAAGGAGATGTGTGTCTTTTCTAGTTTTCGATTTCCTTTACTCTATCTTCGTGTTTACTCATTGCATTACTGTTTATATTTTGCAATTTCTTTTACTTATTGCTTCCTTTTACATCACCTTTCTACTTGCTTATTTTAGCATGTTTTTCATAACTTATGTGCAATTTGCTATACTTCTTCTGGCAAGTTTCTTCAGTATTACAGTGATGTTACTGCAATGTTACTATTTATATTTGCTTTCTCTTTGTTCATTTTATAAAGAGGGAAGGTGTGTTATATCTAGGTTTCTACCTTACATCTTCCCTGTTTCTCTGCCTCTGCTGTTCAGTCAGTGAGAGTAGAATGTTAGTGTGAATGTGATGTCATTGGAATGTTGGGTATGCTGTGAGTGGGACCGTCAGTTGGATCCTGGGCTGAGCAGCAGAGAAGCTGCTCCTGGTGGGGCTTTATTACATCTATACTGGAAAACCTATCTGAACATCTAAGATCAATAAACTTATCATCTGTAACCTAACCAAGACTACTGGAACTACTTACCTCCGATATAACAGACAGGCCTCCCACGTTTCCTTGAATCGTGTAACCAAACTTTTGTTATTATTTATTCAGAACAGATACTTTGTCTTCCTTGTGATTTAGGACTGAACTCAGAAGGGTAGAATTTGATAGGCTGTTTGTCCACAGAGCCTAGTACCTGAAGATGCACTTTCTAGGTGAATAGATATAAATTCTGAGCAAAGGTAAAATTTGTATACACAGAGGCGCAGGGGAAGCCTCCCCGGGCCCACAGGACCCCTTCCCGGGCACCCTGCCACGCGGCAGGACCGAGGACGGAGCCCGGGGTGGGGAGGCCACCCTCCCCGGGGCCCTCAAGGGCCCCGGACGGAGCTCCTGAACCCAGCCAAGCGAGGGGGGCTCCCCGGGCACGACGGAACCCCGTCTCGGACCTTTGGCATAGTGGCAGGCCGGAGGACGGGGCCCAGGGCTGGAGCACCCGACCCGGGGCCCGACGGGGACCCTGGACCCAGCCGGGGCCCCTGGACCCAGAGGCGCAGGGGAATCCTCCCCGGGCCCACGGGACCCCGTCCCGGGCACCCTGCCATGCGGCAGTGTATACAGATGTCTGTTTAAGCAGCTGGAAAAGAAGAGAATAGTTGTAGCTTACTTATTATGCATTCGAGTGCAGCTCAATTTTGGGGGTAAGGCAAACGAGCATTCATTTCTGGCGGCGGCCCGGCCATCGAGTTGCACCACCCCGTAAAGAAAGGGGGCCACGCGGCAGGTTATATGCCAAGGCGGTTATGTGGAATGCTGACCAGGGATTAAGGCACGTTGTTGGTGGTGGCCCATCTGCGGGCTTCAAAAGGACAGAAATTAGTGCACCATCAGCGGTTTGATTTCGGGACTACGACATCCATGATGCCTTGGGACATTGGACCCGCCCATCTGGGGGCGTATTATGAGCATTAATGGACGGAGACCCGAGCACGTATTTGTGACCGCGACTGCCTCTGAGGAAGAAGGATTTACCTTCGAAACACGTCAGGCTCATCGCGTTTGCAGCTGTCATATTGTAACTACCAGCATCATCCTGCCTGTACTCTTCATTAAAGGCTTGCCACCTTAGGTCCAGCATTCGAGTGCAGCTCAATTTTGGGGGTAAGGCAAACGAGCATTCATTTCTGGCGGCGGCCCGGCCGTCGAGTTGCACCACCCCGTAAAGAGAGGGGGCCACGCGGCAGGTTATATGCCAAGCCGGTTATGTGGAATGCTGACCAGGGATTAAGCGATACCAATGGGGATGATGGACGGAGCACTTGAGCAAATCAAACACTCACCCCCAGTCAACTGATCTGGGTTTAATCCATCATCATTCTTTAGCTCACTCCACCACCCCAGTTCAGACATGGCCATATGCAAATCAGTCTGACCCTGTGCCTCATGGGAACAGTCCATCCCGAACTGCCAAGCCATGTCTTCCCTGGACCGGAAACAAGCATCCTGGGACCGGTTTCTGGCTATTCAGCCATCATCAGCCAGGCTAGCTTGAATCCAGTGGCAAAGTGAGCAAGGGACCCACGTCTGGGCATACCCTGCCAACTTAGGGCGAACAAAGCGATACCAAAGGGGATGATGGCCCCTTGCTCACTTTGCCACTGGATTCAAGCTAGCCTGGCTGATGACGGCTGAATAGCCAGAAACCGGTCCCAGGATGCTTGTTTCCGGTCCAGGGAAGACATGGCTTGGCAGTTCGGGCTGGACTGTTCCCATGAGGCACAGGGTCAGACTGATTTGCATATGGCCATGTCTGAACTGGGGTGGTGGAGTGAGCTAAAGAGTGATGATGGATTAAACCCAGATCAGTTGACTGGGGGTGAGTGTTTGATTAGCTCAAACTCTCCGTCCATCATCCCCTTTGGTATTGCTTTGTTCGCCCTAAGTTGGCAGGGTATGCCCAGACGTGGGTCCCTTGCTCACTTTGCCACTGGATTCAAGCTAGCCTGGCTGATGACGGCTGAATAGCCAGAAACCGGTCCCAGGATGCTTGCTTCCGGTCCAGGGAAGACATGGCTTGGCAGTTCGGGCTGGACTGTTCCCATGAGGCACAGGGTCAGACTGATTTGCATATGGCCATGTCTGAACTGGGGTGGTGGAGTGAGCTAAAGAATGATGATGGATTAAACCCAGATCAGTTGACTGGGGGTGAGTGTTTGATTAGCTCAAACGCTCCGTCCATCATCCCCTTTGGTATTGCTTTGTTCGCCCTAAGTTGGCAGGGTATGCCCAGACGTGGGTCCTTTGCTCACTTTGCCACTGGATTCAAGCTAGCCTGGCTGATGATGGCTGAATAGCCAGAAACCGGTCCCAGGATGCTTGTTTCCGGTCCAGGGAAGACATGGCTTGGCAGTTCGGGCTGGACTGTTCCCATGAGGCACAGGGTCAGACTGATTTGCATATGGCCATGTCTGAACTGGGGTGGTGGAGTGAGCTAAAGAATGATGATGGATTAAACCCAGATCAGTTGACTGGGGGTGAGTGTTTGATTAGCTCAAACGCTCCGTCCATCATCCCATTTGGTATGACCAGGGATTAAGGCACGTTGTTGGTGGTGGCCCATCTGCGGGCTTGAAAAGGACAGAAATTAGTGCACCATCAGCAGTTTGATTTTGGGACTACGACATCCATGATGCCTTGGGACATTGGACCCGCCCATCTGGGGGCGTATTATGAGCATTAATGGACGGAGACCCGAGCACGTATTTGTGACCGCGACTGCCTCTGAGGAAGAAGGATTTACCTTCGAAACGCGTCAGGCTCATCGCGTTTGCAGCTGTCATATTGTAACTACCAGCATCATCCTGCCTGTACTCTTCATTAAAGGCTTGCCACCTTAGGTCCAGCATTCGAGTGCAGCTCAATTTTGGGGGTAAGGCAAACGAGCGTTCATTTCTGACGGCGGCCCGGCCGTCGAGTTGCACCACCCCGTAAAGAGAGGGGGCCACGCGGCAGGTTATATGCCAAGCCGGTTATGTGGAATGCTGACCAGGGATTAAGGCACGTTGTTGGTGGTGGCCCATCTGCGGGCTTGAAAAGGACAGAAATTAGTGCACCATCAGCGGTTTGATTTCGGGACTACGACATCCATGATGCCTTGGGACATTGGACCCGCCCATCTGGGGGCGTATTATGAGCATTAATGGATGGAGACCCGAGCACGTATTTGTGACCGCGACTGCCTCTGAGGAAGAAGGATTTACCTTCGAAACGCGTCAGGCTCATCGCGTTTGCAGCGGTCATATTGTAACTACCAGCATCATCCTGCCTGTACTCTTCATTAAAGGCTTGCCACCTTAGGTTCAGCATTCGAGTGCAGCTCAATTTTGGGGGTAAGGCAAACGAGCATTCATTTCTGGCGGCGGCCCGGCCTTCGAGTCGCACCACCCCGTAAAGAGAGGGGGCCACGCGGCAGGTTATATGCCAAGCCGGTTATGTGGAATGCTGACCAGGGATTAAGGTACGTTGTTGGTGGTGGCCCATCTGCGGGCTTGAAAAGGACAGAAATTAGTGCACCATCAGCGGTTTGATTTCGGGACTACGACATCCTTGATGCCTTGGGACATTGGACCCGCCCATCTGGGGGCGTATTATGAGCATTAATGGACGGAGACCCGAGCACGTATTTGTGACCGCGACTGCCTCTGAGGAAGAAGGATTTACCTTCGAAACGCGTCAGGCTCATCGCGTTTGCAGCTGTCATATTGTAACTACCAGCATCATCCTGCCTGTACTCTTCATTAAAGGCTTGCCACCTTAGGTCCAGCATTCGAGTGCAGCTCAATTTTGGGGGTAAGGCAAACGAGCATATATATATATATATATATATATATATATAGTGTTTGATAATGATAACAGAGTTGTGGCTCCAAGTCTTTTTAAGGCATCAGCAAAGTGGGAAATTACCCAGGGCTCCCATCCTCCACAGTCCGCCTTCGCCCACCCCCCCCCCCCCGCCCCCTGCCAGAATGTAAACTTTTTTCTACTGGGCCTCTATTTTATTTTCTATGTAAAGGCTTGTTTTATGGACACTCGGTCAGGAAGGCGGAAGACATTACCCCCAGGTCCCTTATGTCCTCGTCCCATTCTTAACAAGTGGAGATAACTATCTCCAGACAGAAAAAAATAGCAGAGGAAT
This sequence comes from Calotriton arnoldi, assembly GCA_963921515.1. NCBI lineage: Eukaryota > Metazoa > Chordata > Amphibia > Caudata > Salamandridae > Calotriton > Calotriton arnoldi. The sequence goes on along the minus strand of CAWUFW010022369.1, from coordinate 57,033 downwards.
GCTGGGACCCTAAGCCCGCCCCTCCCACCGGGAGTACATAAGGAGTACCTACCCAGCATTCCGCCTGTTCTTTTTTTCTGTCTGTCGACAGAAGTGTGTTGTGGATGCTGGTGCTGCTCCTGCTGGGCTTGGGTGGCTTTTCTCCTTGGAACTCCCCGTCTGGCTGCCTGGCTTCGGTCGGGGTGTCTGCTGTCCTGCCTCCTGGCCTGCCAGGCTTGCTGGGAGGCTGGGATCTTCACTACGGGCTCTTGTGTGCCGGCCGGCCCTTTGTGGCTGGTGCGCCGGCCTCCGGCTCTCTTCCGGGTCGAGGGGCGCGTCTTTCTGGGTCCTGGCCGGGTGGAAGACGCGCTGGAGTGCTTCCCTGGATGTGTCCGCCCGGCCCTGGCGTCGTTTCTGGAGGTATGCCTTGGGCTGTGGGAGAGAGGGGGCCTTGTTCCGGACTGCCTCCTGGCCCCCCTCCCGGGTGAGTACCGCATAGCGGTGGCTATTTTTTCCCCTTCTTTTGCTGGGAGACTTGCCTCATCTGTACAGGGGAGTGTGTTTGGTCTCCCTCTGTTACTCCATGTGTTCCTGCTTCTCCTCTGCCCATTCGCCTTCGTACCTCGCTGTGGTGCCGCTTTCAGTTTCGTGCTGTTTGCTGCGCTAGGTTGGCGCATGCTTTCTTCGTTAGAAGGAGCCGCCTTCTGCTGTGCGTGTTCGTATGGTGCTTGGTGGTGCGGGGACCCTACTTCCAGCTGGTTGTATGGGCCATCCAGGTTTCCGAAGGTGTTGCTTCTGCCGGGCGGCTTGCATTTGGTGATGGCTGCATGTCGGTGGGGGGGCCTGGGTTGCTGCCCATCTGGCTTCGGCACCTGGGGGTTCCGGTGTTTGCCCCGGCCTCTGGGCTGCTGCGTGGCAGGCTGGCTGACTGCCGCTGTGTCGGCGCGGCTTGCTTCTTCTGTGCTGTCTGCCTCTGGTGTGTTCTCCCTGCCTTTAGCGCGGTTCGCTGTGTCTCCCTGTTCCTAGTTGCGGTGGATTCATTGGTAGGGTCCGTGTGTTCCCCTGCTGCTTTCTCTGCCACGCTTGGTTGTGCTCCCCTTCTTCTCTGGGGTTGACCTGCCTTTTCTTTTGGACGTGTCTTTGCTCCTGGTTTGCTATGGTGGGTGCTGGCTGCGGCGTTGTCGCTGGGGCTGGCTTCACCTGTACCCTGTTCTGTATGCAGTGCTACGTGGTAGGGGGTTTCTCCTGCTGCATCCCCCTTTCTGGTGCCTGCTTCTGCCAGTTGCATGTGTCCTCCTGTGTCGTGGCTGGTGTGCCGCCCCTGGTCCCTTCGGGTCCTGTTCGCACTGTTTCCTTTTCCCTTGGGAGGTTTGGGTCTCTGATGCTTGTTGTGGCCTCTGCACCGTCTTTCCTGTGATTTGGTGCCATTTTTGTGGCTGCTGTGCGTTGCGCACCTGCTCTTCTCTGTTCTTTGGTGTGCGGGTGTCTGGGGTTCTGCCTCTGGTTGTCCGTTGGGGGCCGTGACACGGCCCCCTCTCCGCCTGGCTGTTGCCTGAGGGTTGGTATTTGCTGCCCCGGTGTGCATGGCGGCCGGGCTGGTTGCTCCTCCTGCCCTGGCGTGGTGGCGGGTGGCGCGCCTTGGGCTGGGGAGTTGTTCATGTCTCCCGGGTGTGTTCTGTGTGGGGATTCTCCTGTTTTGCCTCCTCTTTCCGGTGGTCCCTGGGAGTCTGGGGTTCGTGCCCCTTCTGTATGGGCCTGGCTGTTTTTCGCTGGTGCTGGGTCCCGGTTGTTGGCGCCTGGTCTCCTCTCTTCTCTGCGGTTCTCCCTCTCGGGGGTCCGCCTGGGTGCCTGGTGCGGTTGCCTCCGGCCTTTCCTCCGAGGACTCCTGGTCTTGTCTCCGGCTTTTGGTGGGGTCGGGCCTGGTTGGTGCCTGGGGGGGGGGGCGCTTGGGCTTTCCTGCTCCTGTGTGTTTTGGCACCTGTTGGTCGCCTTCCTCGGCCCTGGGTCTTTGCCTGTGCGCTCTCTGGGTTTCCTGGCATGGCTCGACGGGGGTTTTTGGCTGCCGCTGCTGATTTGCTTGGTCGTGTCTGGTGGCCGCTGGTTCCTTTCTGTGCTGGGCCTGCTCCGCTTGTCGTTGCTCGCCTGTTCTTGCTCCTGGGGTGGTCTCATCCTCCCTTGCATGCACTCCTGGGCCTGCTCTTGCCCGCTGTTCTCTTCGCGGGCTTGGTTCTCCCCTGGTTGGGTGCCCGCTTTTCCTGCTTGGTTCTGCTGGGTTTTCTTTGGCTGGTATTGGGCTCCGGGTTTTTTGTTGTCTTCCCTGGTTGCCCCGGCGCTCCTCCTTCATTGGCCCTTCTTGTGGCCTGCGGGCTTTCCGCCCTGTTTTCCCGTGGGCTGTGTCTGGCCTTGTTCCTTCCTGTGTGGGGTCCTGGTGTTCTGTGCTTCTGGGTTGGCGTGTCCGGGGTTGTCTCCGGTCGCTCCTGGTCTGCCGGCTGGCGGCTGGTTCGGCTTGGCCTCCGGCTGTGCCTGCTTGGTTTCACTGACTGTGCTGTGGCTTTTATGCCGGCTCCGGGGTGTGTTTTGCCTGGCGTTCCCGGTCTCCATTTCTGGTGCTGGTGTCCTGGCTTGTCTGCTCCCTGCCTGTTGGTTGGCTGGTCCCTCTTCTGTCGGGTCCCTTTGCTGGCGAGCTTGGGGTGTTCCTGCCGTTTCGGATTTGTGGTTCCGTCTGGGCCTGTCTTTGCCTGTGTGCCCTCTCCTGTCTTCCCCCCGTGCTCCCCGGGTCCTGCCCCCGGTGTGAGTCTGTCGGTCGGCGTGCCCCCTGTCCTCCCCTGTCGGGGTACGGTCCTGTGGTGTTTTTCTTGCCACTTTTATGGTCTGCCCTCCTTGCTGCTGGTTGTTCGGGCCTGGTCCTGCTTGTGCCTCTGGCTTCTCTGCTTCCTCCGGTTCCCGGTCTGTTGTTTCTCTGCCGGCGGCTCTGTTTTTCTTTGGCTGGTGCCTCTTTTGTTTTCGTCCGGCCTGCTGCATGGCCTGGTGGTTCTGTGCCGGGGGTCTCTGTTGGCCTCCCTGCCCTTTGCTTCGGCCTGTGCGCTGCGTGGGCTTTTCCCGGGTGCGGGTTGGGCTGCGGGTTCCTCTTGCCTGGGTGGGTCGCTTGGCTTCGGCCCTGGCTTCCTGGTTCCCTTTTGGCGTCTGTTACCGCTGGTTGGGTGTTTTGTTGTCCTCTGCCCTGGGGTTTTTTCCCTGCTCCTGCCCGCCCTTGGTGTGTGCTGGGCCGTGGTGTTTGTGTGCCTGGGCGGTCTATTTGGCTTCCGTCCTGGCTTCTGTTGCCTCTCTGGCTTTGCTGGTTTTTGGGGGTTCGTTTTCCCTGCCCTTGGGGGTTTCTGGGTTGTGACCGTTGGTCCTGTCCTTTCCCCTTCCGGGCCTGAGCGGTTCCGGGGTGTTGGTCCCTGGTCTTTGCTGGCCCCTCTGTTGTTTGGTCCGCTGTCTGCCTGGTCTCTCTGGGGGCGTCTCTGGTTGGCTTGTTCTTCTGCCTTTGCCATGTGCCCTGGTCTTTGTGGCCTTTGGGGTTGGCCTCCCCTGCCTCTTCTGCTCCGGGTTTGCGTTTCGGGCCCTGGTTCGGTTGCGGCCTGGTTCCCTGTGGGGTGATTGGCCTCCTGGGGTTCTGGTCTCTGACTCTTTCCCTGTCCTTTTCTGTTTGGTTAGGGTCTGGCTGTCTTGTCCTCCGCCTGCTGGCTCTGTGGGCCTTGTGGGGTGCCGTTGCTGGGGTTGTGTTCCTGTTTCCCCGGCTTTCTGGTGTGTGCCTTGTCCTTTGCTGGCTGTTGGCCTGCTGCTGGGCTCTCTGTGTGGCTCCTCCTCCCGGGCTGGGTGCCTGGGGTTGTCGTCTGGCGGCTCTGGGGGTTGGTCCTGGCCGTTCTTTTCTGGGGACTGGTCCTCCTCTCTGTCCTCTGGGCTCTATGGGGGCCAGTTCGTTCTGGTTGGGGGGGGCCTGGTGCCTGGTGCCTGGCCGGTGCTTTCCTCCTTCCTGGTTTGGTCTGGGTGGTCCTGCCCTTGGTTGTTCCTTTGGGTTGTGCCTGCGCCTTGTGGGCTGGCCCTGGCCTCTTTCATTTTTCTTATTCCGGTGTGGTTGGGGCTCGGTCTGTGTCTGTGCTAAACTGGGTCCTCTGTGCCTCCCTGTTGGTGCTGGGGTTGTCGGCCTTTGTCTGATGGGTTCCCTTGGCCGTGTCCTGTTGGGGCTTCGTCTTCTCTGGTCCGCTGAGGTCCCGGTTGTCGGTTGCTTTGGCGCCTGTTTTCCTTCTGGGGCTTTGCCTCTGGGGTCTCTTTGGAGGGCCTCCTTTTCGGCTTCCTTTTTTGGCCTGGTCGCCATTTTTGGCGTGCTTTCCTCCATTTGGCGGGTTGGGGTTTCCCTTTGGTTGGCCTGGGTGCTCTGTTTCCGGTTTCCCTGGTTGGCTGCCTCCTTGTTGTGGCTGTCGCCTTCTCTTTTCCTTGGTCCTGGTTTCTGGTCCTTGGTTGTGTCCCTGCTTGCCGGTTCTGGCTTGCTGGCCTGTTGGGCCGCTGGGGTTCTTCTTCTTCTTCTGTGGCCTCCTTGCTGTCCTTTTCTTGTGGGCGGCCTCTGTTGTTTTTTTTTTGTTTGCCGTTTTCTCCCCCTTCCTTGTTTGATCGGGGGGGGGCTCCTCGTGTCTGCTGGCTGCCCTCTGTGGGTTGTCCTCTTCTTGGGTGCGTTCCTGCTTCGGTGGGGTGCTTCCTGTCTGGTTGCTCTGCCTGTGCCTGCGGTTCCCTCCTTTTGCTTTCCTTGGTTTGCTGCCTTGGTGTGGTTTCCTGGGTGTGCTTGTTGGTACGGAAGGCTGGGTTTTTCTGCTTTGGTATTCTCCACTTGTTAAGAATGGGACGAGGACATAAGGGACCTGGGGGTAATGCTCTATTACTTACCGGTAATCTTCATTACTCCGGGTCCCGTTGTCCTCGTCCCATTCTTACGCCCCACCCTCCCTCCCGGACGGCCGGCCTTCCTGTTGGGCATGGTTGTTCAGGCGGAATGCTGGGTAGGTATTCCTTATGTACTCCCGGTGGGAGGAGCGGGGTTAGGGTCCCAGCATTCCTCTGCTCTTTTTTTCTGTCAGGAGATAGTTATCTCCACTTGTTAAGAATGGGACGAGGACAACGGGACCCGGAGTAATGAAAATTACCGGTAAGTAATAGAGCATTATCTGAACCGGTCCCTGACGGAATACTTGCCACCAAATTCAGAGATGGCCGCCGGCCCTGCCGTCATCTCTGTACATTGAAAGGAACAATGTACAAGACGTTTGGTGAACGGCCGCCAGGAACAACTCCCAAAGTTTTCGTGTGATTCTCTTCCTGAAAGTGTAACACATAATTGAATATCGTTTGGCATCAAGAGGGCTTGCATTAGCAGGAAATGAGTAATACAATTCACAGTTGTTCCTACTGGGACCCCCAAAACATGTCTTGCTCAGGGCTCCTAAAATCCTTAAAATGACACTGTCCTGGCTGGTATTGTGTAACCTCTAATTGTAGTTCCAAATATTTCAATCGAAGATGTCTATTTATTTTAGATTAAAGTCGACTTAATAAACATAAGAATGCCTTGGTACGTGCATCATTTCTATTTGATTTAGGGACACATTTAAAAGCAGTGACCCCAAGGTTTAACCCGTTCTGTACCTTTCACATCTCTCCACTCCTCCTGCCTCAGAAGCCACAGTATTAAAATCCTGCACCATTTATGGTAACTTGCCTATACAGGGCCACTGAAATTATGCGATTTTGGTGCTGCAGCGTTTTCTGCTTAATTGTGGATTTGCCGCATATGCCACAGTCTATAATCTGCTGTATAATGTGGAGATTTTAACAAAAAAATGTTACCTGCTAATCTAATGAGTCGACACGTTGCTTAGCAGTAGAAGACTTACTGTATTTGGGTGTTAAAACTGGTACTGAGATCAACCTTTGCCCACACAGTGTTAATATATATAAACATGGCAATATAATGAAGTAACACTATCAAAAAATGTGTCACATTACGCCACATAACTTGCCTTTTATAGCCCCAAACGTTAGTCAACCCTGCGGCATAATTTGGTTGTCCCATGTCGCCCAGTTCCACAGTGGCCCTGCCCATATCTTCTTTGCATTATATGCTCTCTTTAATATTCTCAGTGGGTTACTTTGACAATTACTACTCTGCCAGTTCTGTTTTTTACTGTCCACCTCTTTTCTGCCCTGCCCAGATGCTGTTCAATCTATTTTTTAACAACTGACTCCATAGTCCTTCCTATAATCGTGTCAAACCTACAGACTCTGATGTTGTCTATAGAGCCAAACTGGGGATCGAAACCAAGTAATGAAAACGGTGATGCCACCCTATTAAAATGTATGGCTTTGAAACACGACTCCACCCAGCCTCAGTTTATAATTTATAGGGCAGGAAGAGTGTGTGGAGATTTATAGAGGTAAAGGGAAGAACTCGGGCAGGAACGGCCCATAGAAAGGGACTCCAAGCACAGAAGACCACTTCCAGTTTCCGTTTAGATTATTTCTGGTACATGGCGGTGGCGCAAGAAATGTTTCCATATGTACAAATGCTATAAACAGACATAATTACAGTCGTCCTTGCAATGTGTGGTAGAAGCCGTGAAACGCTCTGGGGCAATGTGCGATGTTTATTTCGGCATGTGCAGGAAACCAGGGAGGCATCCACACTGTAGCACGCCCGTAACCAGATCACACCGGAACAGCTTCCGGGGATAATGGAATCCTCTTGTGGCGCACATCCGCCGAGCCCTCCTACCAGCCACGCTCCTCCACCCACATTACAAATAGTCTCGTCTCCTCCCAACTTAGCTACGGTGTGCAGCATAATTATTTTACTTTCTACATGCTTTCCCTTGGCATGGTTCTGGATTCGTGCTGAGAGAAACCAGAACACCAGAAGAGTGACCAATTTTTGAATACAGAAAAACTGGGACATTCCACAAACATAGAAGTAGGACTACACTTTTGAATCGGCCAGGGGCACAGAACTGCCTAATTGAGAGTGCTCAGAAACACAGACAATGAAGCACTAAGGGATTTAATTGCAACCTTTACACACATTATCATCCCTGTTAACTAAATTGCTTTCTGCTTGGTACTGCCTGCTAATGCTGCAAAGGAACACATGGAAATACATCACTCTCAATGTTAGTTGTCCCGCCTTAAAAACCAGGAGATGTTCAATTTACTGAACTTAATATGGGCAGATGGTAAAGAGCCGCAACTATCCTGGTAAATCCGGGATGCTTGATCACCCTGTGTAAGGGCGAACTCTGTCTCATCCCTGCTATTTTGTCACAGATTGTGGGTCTTGTGGTCCCAAGCGGTCCTTCTACACAAATCCTGTGCTGCTCTGGATCACCCTTAGATGTTCATGGCCAGAAAAGTGTACGCAATGGCCAACAAGGTGCATACTGGAAAGAGGAAAAAGGGGGACGAAGGGCTTCCTCTGGTTGGGGATTGCAGAAATGGTAGTGGACATCGGCCCACCTGCTTAGAACTGGACACATAAGCTGGGAATGCTCTCCAGAAAAAAAGCTATACACCATCATTGTAGAGGCCTGATCAACTTACCTGCTTGTAATGCCTAAGCAAACCTAAGAATGCTGATATTTCGACGAAGGACCTAGAAACAGTCTCTACCCCTCAGCAGAAGTTGAAGGAGAGCAGACCCAAGAACTACCATTGATGAGCACAGATGAGCTGAATGATGACTCTCCAGGGGAGCTCACTCTTCTCTGCGCTACCTTTTTTGTTTTTGCTATCCTCTATCCTTTTGTTCTTGTGTAGAAGTGAAATACATGACTGTTGGATGCACTAGCTGGACCGAGAAGGAGCTCGAGTGGTCCCATGTCTACCCTTGAGCTTTGTGCTCACACATTGTTCATTCCCAAAGGTCAGACGGTGGTCTGCTTTCTTCTTCGTTGAGCAGATAGACCACAGAATCCTGAGTGAGGATTTGTTAAAATGAAGTATCTCTAATCCCTTGCCTGCAACGCATTCAAATCTATACCCACCGCTCCAGGCTTTGTATTCCACTGCAGAGCTCAGAGTTTTTTTTGTTTTCCTTTGCACAGTTACTGTGCCATTATTGTTCCATTTGCCACTGTGTTACTCTTGTTTTACTCTTTATTGTGTTGTGATCATTAGTATTATGAAGGCTAAAGGTTCGCGAACCGAGTACAAATCAACTCGATTTTGTCAGCGCAATTAGAACATTGAAATCTGTGAAGCTCCATTGAAGACAATAGTGGGTCCCAGGGCTAGTAATGGCTGGTATGCGCCTTCTGCTCCAACATTCTAATGCTTGCCAACTGTTTCTCCCTTTTTAATTTAAAACATACAACCTTCTATGGGTGAAATGTTCTAATAGCCTTATAGCCATTCTGCCTCAGGCTATACCAGTTGTTAAAGGCCCTCTCCCTCATAGATAGAACCTTGTATGCTGCTCGGGCCTATAACTCGGGTTCAGGGTCTTTAACAACCCGGAGGGCTATTAGGCTATATTTTGAATCTCTATTTTACCGCAATGTTGTTGGCTGGTTAGTGATTGTGAACACTATTTTTTTTAAAGTATCACATTCTAATCACAGTAAATTTATTTCTTTTTACAGAAATATCCCAGTTTTGATGATCATCTCTTGATGGGGTACAGTATACAGGGCCCGATTCACAAAGTTAGTTTTGGAGTATTCAGTTCAAATCATTATTCATGATTTGGAACTCAAAAGAGTCAGGTGACTGACTGGTCACGTGGCTGCTGGGGTGTGACATCACCTTAGGCGACTGATCACGTGACAGCAGTGATGTCATGAGTAAACCCTGACCCAGAAGAGCACGTGCCTCTGGATGTGATGTCACTTGCGACTCCTGAGCAGAGCCGTTTTAAGACATGGAAAAAGTGGGCTCTGGCCCAGGGCCCTAGCCTTCCAGGGGCCCCTTTATAGAGCCAGCTTTGTTCTGTAGAGACTCTTCCCTAGATTACCTTGAGTATTCCGTAAACAAATAATTTTAAATACTGTTTTCCTTTAATTTATTTTTAATGTGGATGATGTGTGAGAGTCTATTAGGGACATTTTGAAGAGAAATTATGTTTTTTTGTTCCATGTAACATCCATAAAAAATTCTTTTAGATCAAAACAGGACCTCACATATGAGAAATGGGAGGGTGTCACAGAAATTATTTGCAGTAATATTAGTGAGCTGCTGCTGTGTTAAATATTGAAAACACAAGCCACTATCCCTGAGTGTTAAATGTAAACACATCTATAGTTTGGACGAGGGTGCCTGTGCATTGTCAGTGACCTGGCTAAAGAGGGCATGAAAAAGATGAAACTGAATCATAAATTCAAAGCTGTTTTGGACAGGGGTCCCCAAAATCTATTTGGCTCAGGGTCCCTAAAATCTTTAAGATGTCCCTGCTCCTGACCCCTGAAGACCACGTGACTAGGATGTGATGTAGAGGAGTGTGCCCCCTTTTGGTGTAGGGAATACATATAAAGAGCTCCCTGCTCAGCGACCGCCAGACTCCAGTGCTCCTCCTGGAAAGAGATCCCATTGCCATTATGAAGCAGTACAACTACATCGCCAAAAAGACAACTGATACAAATGGCGGGAACACCATCCGTAAACATTACTGCAGTGTGACACCTACGCCTATGGTCCAGGCTTGACGTCACAGGTTTAAATGAGGAGTTATGCCAGGGGTTTGCAAATCTTAGCCTCAACAAATTGCCTCAGCTGATATCCACTATTAAGGGATCCAACAGCAGCATGGTCTCCAGTAACGAAGCATGGGCTCAAAGCAATATCGCCGAGATGGACAAAGTGGAAGGATCTGTAACAACTTCTAACTCGCCCGTGAATGAAGACATGGGGTCTCCGGCCCGGTCGTCTTCTGACTTTTTTCATGATGCGAGAGCTTGGCGCAAGTTCGGACAGTGGTTATGTGTCGATGGATCTGAACAACTCTCAAGAGCTAGGAGGTGACTTTGGGCAAGAAGCGTGTTCTGAAGTGAGTAAAGCATTTTTATTTTGCTTCTTTAATCTATATGAACACACATATTTAACGTTAACAAATATATTGTCTTTCTTTATTTTAAGAACTACAGAAAGCATCATTCAAAGGAGATGGGGGTAGAACGTATGCCACCACCAGTTAATGCCATTAATTCAGCGGCGCAGCTAGACCTTTGGTCGCCCGTGGCGGTCCCTGTGTTTGCCACCCTGCGTTTGCCGCATGTAAGAGCGGGGGGCTGGTGATTCCTGCATTTGCCGTCCCGCGACGGCCGCAGGTAAGAGTGGGGGGAGGCCGCCACCCCCAATACTCCTGCTGCCTAAGGTGGACCACCCTCCCCCCCCTTGCTACGCCACTGCATTAATTTTTACTGCTTCTGCTGTTCAAAACAGACTAAAAGTTCAACAAGCCCAAGCAAAGAACCACGTAAGAAATGTGCCTGTATCCATAATATTGCTGATTTTGAAAAGGAAGCCCCAGCCCTTCCCTTCAAGGACATAACACTTCCTAAAGGTTTTGCAGCCTGTGTTGTGAATGCTTGTCTCAAACGTAACTTTTATACTCTCTGTCACGGCCATAAAATCAATGATCCGTAGCAGGAGGCTCACAAGTGTACACACGCCTCATACATGTCAAGAACTATCTGTAGTATGTTTTTTGTTAGACCATCACAAAATATTTTATCTGCTAAATTTGCTGTATCATTTGACAGATGAAGATAGTGTCCATCCAGATATAATCAGGGTCTTGTTGAGTACATTGATAGAGATCCAATGCGCATGCGAGCCACATAGAAACTTGGGCGGATGGCGATGCAGGTGCAGTGTTCGACATTTTTCAGATAGATGACTGAAAGAGCTGTAGAAAAACAGGTGTGTAATGTATATATTTTAAAAATAGGCTGCAGGGAGGCTCTTTAGTCCCGCAAATTTTGTTTTAAAAATGTTGAGACCGCATTATCGTTTTACATAACGTACATACTTACTTACTTCTAGGACAAGATACAGAATGACCATCTGCAGTCTGACTCTTATAAAGGGCCTGGATATATATTGCAGAATGGATACACGTGTTGTTTAAAGAAAGAATAGCCAAAATTCATCCAGGAATTCTGTGCTTTTGAAGGTCTGTGTTCCACCAGAGACACCGAAGCGCGATCGTCATACATGTATAGCCGGCTGGTGTGTCAAAGCGCGGTTACCTAAGGCGGATGAATATTGGAATAAGTACCTTATGAGGGGTTTAATACTACCGCTGACGGTCAGCTTCCAAAGCACTGCTGATTTTCTGACCAAAGACCAGTGTAATAAAGGTTATGCAAAGTATGACAGTGAATTGTATGATCTTCTGAATGCCGCTAGTATCCTATGTGTACAAAGTTATAGGAGGGGCCACAGAAAGGTCTTATTTAGAGCAGTTGAGTTTGTAGCTGTAAAAATATCAAAACTTGTCAGTCTGCGACAATGTTTTATCCTTGACCTGAGTGATGTCTGTAATGTATGTCATATTATGTATACACAGTGAATATATGCATCCTCTACAACATCAGCAGCTATACTTGTATCTATACTTTGTAATTTATGCAATTGTTTTGGTGTTCAGCTCATTCTTTCTTTATAATAAAAAAGATCTGTCGCAAAACATGTGTCTTTCGTTTCACGGGCTACAGGGGCTGATAACATGAAAGATGACGAGTTAAAGAAAATTTATTATGATAAAAGTGGGGTTGAAGTTTGGGAGCACAGAAGCTTTGTTTAGAAGGGCACAAGTTGAAAAAGAGCTGGTAAATAGAAAGCTGGCAAAGGAGTGACTGTCTGGTGAAGAGACGCATCCGGTCCATAAGACCGCTAGGAAGTATTTCAAGAGGAGGCTTACCATTGGTAATGCGCAAATAGATTATCAATGGCAGGCGGATGTAATAAGTCTTCAAGATCTATCCAGACTTAATTACGGAGCTCAATACATATTAACGGTCATAGATGTATTATGCAAGTATGCCTTTGCAGAAGAACTACGCAATAAGATGGGAACAAGTGTCACGGCAACCTTTAAAGTCATATTCAGCAAAGGGAGAACCCCTCAGAAACTGCAGACAGATGCTAGAAAATAATTTTTAAACAAACCATTTCAAATTATCTAAACAAATACTCAATTCATCATTTTATAAGGCACATGGACATCAAAGCCCCTGTGATAGATCTTTTAACAGAACTTTAAAATCAAAGATGTGGAGATATTTCATGGCTTACAACACATACCGCTATGTGGACGTATTATAATGTTTATAGATGTTTATAATGCCAGCTACCACAGAACCATCAAAACAGCACCAATAGTGGTAATGCCACATAATTCTTTCGCGGTGTGGAGAACCGTGTATGGCAATCGGTTCGCAATCAAAGTAAAGAAACCCCTTCTAAAAGAAGGTGATCATGTTAGGCTGTCTAAGTTGAAAGGGGTATTTAGAAAAGGCTACCAACAGACGTCTAGCAGTGAAATCTTTATAGTGGCGCGCGTAGAGCTTAAAGAAGGTTTATATATTTACAGTTTTAAAGACTACGACGGCAAAGAGGTTACAGATAGCTTTTACAACAAAGAGTTACAAGAGGCACTGGCTGATCCACAATTGATCTACAGGGCTAATAAAATTCTGAAATGGAAAGGTGGAGAGGCTAAGAAGCAAACCTTAGTCAAATGGAAGGGTTGGCCCGAGAAATTTAACAGTTGGGTTTAGGCTAGCTCTCTAAAGGCCGTGTGAGTATAGAGCTCTCTGCACAAGAAGGCAAAACAGAAATATGGAGACAGAGTCATTTTATATCACCTTACCTTCCAAAGCGTCGAAGGACATGTACTCCGACAATCACATTTCTAATTTTACAGTGAAACTGTCCCGTGAATCCCTTTAGAACAAACAACAGCTGCTGCGTAGAATACATTTACCACTACTCCACAATACCCAAAGAATTGTAGTTAACTCCCAGAAAATAAAGAAAGCTGTTTATTCTACAATTGGTCATGAACACCTGATAACAACTTTTGCCTTTTGCTTTCAGCCACATGCAAATGTAAAACAAATACACATTTTATAACATTAAATCATGAACATAGCATCCACATGTTCAATCTAACAGATTCGTTCAGGGGCCTAGTAGCTACTCAAACGAGCTGTTCTGCCTAACAGAGAAACTTTTTAGCTCAATACAGCTGACCTTTGAACTTATAATCAAAGATATAATATATAAACATTTTTACCTACAAAAAGGTGATTAAGTGTCTGCGTCTCAAGGCCCCCCGGGGGCTGCGTCGCTGTGTTAGATGGGTCCAGACTTTGCCATACCACTTCAGGGGTCCACAGGCCAGTTGTATCCAAAAATGTTTTTTTGATCTGTAGGTAGGTTGATCTGTATACCTTAGGAGACTGGAGTCTCCAAAGGTATACAACAAGGTCTTAAGAATGTACACTTTTTAACAAACGAGTGGTGGTTCCCTTGTCAGGAACTGTGGCATCCAAAACTGCTAACTTATGCTTATATTTTCAATAATAGAGTGATTTCTCTAACACTGAAAGGGTTAATTTGTGCAGGTTTTTCAGTACTAGGGGGTTTCCCATATACGCAGTGTGTGACATTGCGGATAATTTATTCTTATTTTATAATAATGAGGAAACTCTCTAACCCTGAGAGGTAATTTATGTGTGTTTTTTCAACAATGGGGGTTCCCTTACACACATTGGGGCCGATTCCGATTCAGGCCAGAAATCTCCCCGACCGAGCCGGACCCAGAGAGATTTCCGACCGAATCGGACCCTAGCAGCCCGACCGAACGAGTACGATGCGCACGCATGCCATCGGACTCGATTCGGTCGGACTCCCATTGAAGTCAATGGGAGCCAGTCGTACGACGCGTACACGGGCTCCCATTGACTCAATGGGCACGACGCGAACAAGGGGGCCCCCTACAGCGTGTTCGCGTCGATGTGGGTCGCGCCGTACATGCACGTGTAGGGGGGACCCATGGGTCCCCCCTGTGTGCGACTCGCGTGCCTACGCTTCCAGGGGGGTCCGACACGGATCCCCAAAGTGCGGCTCCGACAGCTCCTTGGAGCCGGACTGCGCGAGTCGGTCGGAGCGGTCGAGGTGCGCATCGTACTTACCCGGCCGGGAACGTCTCCATTGCGCGGTGCGAGTCGTCCCCGTGCGAGTCGGTCGGAGCGGTCGGGTCCTGCGAACGAGTCGGTCGGAGATTTCGCGAGCGCACGCATCGTACTCGCCGCCCGGATGCACGTACGATTCGGTCGGGAAATAGGGCTCCGAATCGGATCCGGTAAAGACGAATCCGATTCGGAGCCCTACCGGCCGAGATCGGAATCGGCCCCATTGTGTGACAAAACTCTTAATTTATGCTTATTTTTTCAATAATGGGGTAATTCTCTAACACTGAAAGGGTAATTTATGCATGTTTTTCAACAATAGGGGAGTTCCCTTATACACATAATAGACACATCTCCTAATTTATACTTGTTTTTTTAAACATAGGTGGTTCCATTACATTGAAACCTACTGCATACGTAATGAGGTTATACGGGCTTGAGAGAGACAGGAAGTAGAACTGAATTCTGAGCCCCTAGCTTGTCTTATAAAAGCACCACAGAGAATGCCTGCAGCTTTGCTCACTTTGCGCACACGCACACAAACACATACACACACACACTGTCTCTCTTTCTTTATCTCACCCTTTCTTTCTCTCTCTCTCTCACTCTTTCTCTTTATATATATATATATATATATATATATATATATATATATATATATATTAATTGTATTTGTATTACTACCCCTGATGAGGCGTTGAAGCGCTTTTCAGCAAGTAGCATGCTGCTCTGGAACCCAGAAGGATTAGTGGTGGAAGAGTCTTGAAGTGTTATTTGTGAGATTATAGTAGTAAAACGAGGTTTGGGATGAGTAAAAAGGAAAGATTGAGGAGGGAGAGTCTCTGGACAGGGATTAGGGAGATCATAGTAGTAAAATTGGTTTGGGGATGAGTCAAAGGAGGGATAAAAGAAGGAAGAGTATAGAAAAGGCTATTTTGGAGATTATAGGAGTAGAATGGGGTTTGGGATGAGCCAGAGAGTGGAGGTAGAGGATATATTGAGAGAGGTATAGGGAGACAGAGTAGTGCATTGGAGAGTGCGGAAAGCTTTTTTATTTATTTCTTCTACAGTAGGAGTCGAGCAATAAATATACAGATACATGACTACATAGAACGGGTATACACACACATATATATATATATATATCTGTATCTCTCTCTCTATATATATATATATATATATATATATATATATATATATATATATATATATTTGCGATAATCCTTCACCCTTGCTTCCAGGATAAAAAACGGAACGGACTCCACTTAATGAGTGCTTATTTTTAGTTTTATTCGTGCTTTCTCGCCTTGACGCGTTTTGGGCTACACAGAGCCTTTGATCACATGACATGCTCAGACTTTCTCCCATTATTTAAAGTGACATTGTGCAAAAAAATCCCTCCAAGTACATGGATATAGAGAGCAGATTTCCCGTTTGGTTTCTACAAATTATCAATTTTTTTATATACATATTATATGGAAAGCCACCAAGTGTGGCCATATTTCTATAATTAAAGAACTGTGCAAAATAGCTTCATCATGTGTAGAAAATGATTAATAAATATATAAATAGTCGTATAAATACACATACATATATATATATATATATAAAAAAAACAAATTTTAAACACATGGCATAACACTCGCGTCAGAGCATGGACACTCTCCTACTATCTGCATAATGCGCTGAATTCAACTTCCAATGAAGATATCTATGTGCAAAAATAGCAATGTTGTAAAAGAATTTTTTCTTAAACTGTATAAATACATTTTGTTAAAACAGATTATACACATAGATTTCATAAAAGATATTATGACGACACTTATTATTGGTGTCAGGCAGATTTTCAGTAAGAATGTTATATCCGTTCTGATCGTTGCACTTAAGTATCTTTCCGTATAATACTGTTAGATCCAAACCATGATTCGAGGAATGAGCCCCATCCTGTCCTGGCAACCTAAAATTGTGCTAAAATTAGTGTTAAAAAAGTGCTCTTTGAATAAAAACCTATAAAAATTATCCAAAATTAAAAAGTGACCCCGTGTTCATAAAGTGTTGTCTAACATCCAGAGTGCCATGAGCCCATGGCACCCATAACTAACGTTGGATGTTAAGGGAGTTGTGTCATTTTGGGAGGGAGGGGCAGTGGTATTTTAATATTGAAGTTTTTTTTATAAAACAAAATGTGCGAGTTCTACCAGTTTGAGAGATGCCGTACCAATCATATTAGAGCCAAGTATATAGATCCTCTGTTGTATTCAAACCGTGCGGACTCTTGCTATCTAGATCTAAAATGTATTTGGTTTCAAGTCGTCTGAGTATGGATTCACTGTTTCCTCCCCTTCTCAGGGGAGGGACGCTGTCTATTACTTAATACTTCAAATCATTGATATTCTTGTCATGTATCTCATTGAAGTGACGGGCAACCGGATAGGAACTATCATTATTGGTTATCGCCCGTAAATGTTGTAATATCCTTTTGTGGACTTGTAGGCGTGTACTGCCTATATATTTTAGCCCACATGTACATTCCAAGACATAAACAGCAAACTCAGACTTGCACGTTAAAAATTTACTAATGAGAATCGGTTTGTCATTAAAAGGTGTACAAAATGTGGTTTTACTTTCTCCAAATTTGCACGCTTTACATGTCGTACATCTAACAAAACCCCTGCGTTTGGTTAACCAGTTGGTATTCATGGAGACTTCAGGGCTACTGCTAACTAAATAATCACTAGTGCTAGCAGCCTTTCTGTATGTTATAGTGGGCGATGATGACAATTTTTCCCCAATCACTGGGTCACTCAGAATTAAATGCCAAATTTTTCTTGATTATCTTTCTGATACTTTCTCTTTGTTTGTTGTACGTTAGTATGAGTCTTGGATCTTTATTTTTGTTTTCTAGGTTCTCCTCTATACTCTCTATTTGGCGTATTTTACTTTTAGAAGGTTTAAAAAGTAACTCATCCCTTGCCAAAGATTTTGTACGTTCCCTTGCTAGGTCTATATCTTTTTTAAATTTTTTTTTAATTTTTTTTTATATATTCTATTCTCATACATACAAAGCCAATGAAATTCACCAGATGTGGTAGAAATGCAAGCAATAACTCATGTCACCCACCATGTTTTACTCTTGATACTCAACCTTTTCTCCCTCTTACATTTTAAAGTAGGTGTTTTGTATTTTCTGCATGGTGGGTGATGTGAGTTATGGGCTGTGTTTTGTTGGTTGCATACCATAACTGGGGAATTTCAGTGGTTTTTAGCATTTACACCATTGGTAGTGGATGGATGTCATTTATTTAAGGGCTTGTCCCTTGCTACCCCTGGCACTGCTTTTGCGACCCCTGGCCTCAGAGATTGCAAAATCAGTGCCTGGAACACAGAGGCAGCTCTTCCTAATGGACGCCGGTTGGAGCTCCACTTGCCTGGTTTCTGTAAAAAGAATTATTATTCAAATAGTGAATAATATTATTCACCATTAGTGTAATACAAATGGAGTACATTGGCTGGAATATGACCGTATCTGAAAGCTAAGGTAAGTAAAAAAAATGCTGTTAAATATATGTTGCATGCATGCTTCCAGGTGAGAGTGTGTTTATGTGCGTGAGAGTCTGTGAGTATGTTAGCATGTGTAAGCATGTGTGTGTGTGTCAAAGTAAAGGTCAAATGGCTTGCAATGTCACGTCCGCTACCCCTGGTATTTTGGTGAATTAATGTCCATGTGGCAGTGGTAGGTTGCCACAGCGCCATCTTGAGTAAGCTTCCTCCCTTGCGTACGACAGAGAAGGATGGCTGCCTGCAGCCAAGCCCTGCTTTCAAGCCACTGCGGCTCCAAACCCCCAGTGCACGTGGCCAAAGGCCATGGTCCCCAAAAGGGCATGCCATTTAGCTCTGCTCAAAGGGAGTTTCTGCCCTTCATTTTTAAAGTATTTCTAACATTTTGTATTACTTAACTATACTTTCTGTGCTAAGGTTTGCAAATTTCTTGAAAATGTGTTGAGAGGGATAAAATGCCTACTGCAGAACCACGATTTTCCTAAGCATTCTGATCTTAATGTACCAAACTCAACTTTTCTGTTTTTTATTGTCATGTTCCACATCTCAGATTGTTATTGCCCACCAGTACTCCCCTAGGGTCAGACACCTCCCATGGTTCCCCCAGCGTTGTGGAAAAAAGTGTTCTACAGCAGGAAAATATTGTGAATTGCAACATGGCAGAAAAAAATCCCCTTCATAAGCCAGTTACATTTGATACACATTTAAACAAAAGCCATGATTTTCTGATTCACAATTTTTAATGACCCCAAAATGTAAAAGTTTTATCCCTTTAAAGTCCTCTCTGCAGCCTTATTAAGCACTAATATCTCTAAATGTTCTACTCTGTGTAGGCATGTGCAGATGTGTTGCTTGTTAACAAACAAAGACTTCACATAAAAAACCTATGGCTCTTTTTGAACCAATGCCTGTTCCTGCTAGAGAGTGGCATATGGTACCCATGAATTCTAGGAGCTACCCAAGAGTATAAACTATACTTGTATTTACTGTACAGTTACTCTTGAAATGGTTGATAATTTGATTAAGATGGAGTAGTTCATTGAATTACCTGTGTTGTCCTCTTCGAAGGAGGCGGCATACGTCATTGCACATATCATTCAAATCCATGGTATGCCACAAGTTTGATAACATATAGAGATCAGAGGTTCTCAATTTGTTTCAAAGCTCTGGCTTGCCTTATGTGAGGAGTTAGACATGGAACTCATATCATCGTCATATGGAGAGTTGGATACAACTATTGAATCAATGTATTGAACACTACCTGAGATATTAATAGTTATTGGAGTATGATAATGTGCGTAGCAGAACTAACCTATAACTATGCTGAGCATTCTGCCATAGGCATATCATCCTTTCTTTATATGCATGGACATTAGCCTCAACCATTCATCTGCACCAGGCCGCTCAATATAAAGGCATAGAACTGAGCTCCAGAGAATTCAAAAGTTTGCACAAGAACAATTAGAGAAAGCTAAGACTTGTTATAAGTTATATGCTGACAGAAAAATAGTTCACAACTTAAGGAAATTGTAGGTGAAAAAGTCTAGTTGTTTAAAAAGAATTTACATTTGAAAAATACTTCCCAAGTCCCAACCCAAGTTTCCTGATCCATTTACCATTGAACAGACGTCTTTCTCCAAATACTGCACCTGTTCAAGAAAATGGTAAAAATAAATATGAGATGCACATGATCAAAAATGCACCTATGGCAGTATTTGGTGGACTGGAACGGTTAAGACCCTGAGGAGTGATCATGAGACCTTGCTTAAATAGTTGTTTTTCTGAGATGTTTTTCGCTCTCTGCTCTCAGAGCCACCTCCTTCTTCCAATAGCCCATCATCAAATTCAGGTAGTCTCGTGGGAAAAGAGATTTCCATGGTGGTGCAGCACCTTGGTTTTTATATTTGGTGTCCAATATATAAATATATTATTGTTTGGGCAGACCTCCATCATTTGCACTTGTTTTTGAAGGCATGTCTGAGTGCTGAAACGTGTTGATGTATTTCAGGGTTGAACTGTTCCCCTTGTTATTTTTAATTACACCCACATGGGGTCAGTAATACACTTGTCATTCAAAATACAATGTCATTTGCATAATTTAAAAAAAAAAAGGGTTTTGCTCAAATGGATTTTAAAAAGTTTAAAAATTAATTTCAGGATGTGACACTTTTACCAGACATCATTAGCACATGTTTAAAAACAGTAACCAAACTGAAAAGCTGTGCTTTGATTTTGATAATGTTCGCAAATTTTAAAGTACTCGCCATTGGTAAAGTCAATAGCAATGGCCACACAGGATTGGCAAAGCACAGACCGATTGCCTTTGCCAGTGCTTATTTTGAAATCTATTTGCAAACAGCTTAGTGACTACTTGGTTCAAAAACCTTGAAGGAGTCTAAATATCAACATGTTTCACCAGTTTTGGTGTAAGCTTCTTCAGGATTCATGTGAAACATTGCAACAGCTGCTTCCCAGTGTAATACATTTTGCTCATGAATTTAGATTAACAAAAGTTTTTTACTGTGACTTCATTAACATTTCTGGTCATGTTAAAGGAAATCTCCAGGTATAGAGACTGCTCCGCAATAAACTGACCAATTATTCTATCATACATTGCCACAAAAACCTACATTTTTCTCTTTTTAAAATATATTTTTATTGATTTTTTCTCATAATGCAACAACAATCCCAGCATCACATTTATGACCATCTTCCCCTATAGTAGAGGATGAGTAGATTTAAGGCAATCATCCGTGTACACATCCCAAGATACAGCACATGACCCATCACATCCTTCAGTGGAAACAACACTGACTCTTTGTGGGTGGGTAAGCAGGGGGGAGGGGCGGAAGAAGAGGCACGGGCAGGAAAAGGCAAAGTCATTACTGTATTTTATTATCGTTCAAAATCCTGCTCCCTCCCCATGCCCCCCAGCCATCCCCCTCATCTTATCACATTTCTTAGGGCAGCCTCGGTCTATGTATACTGCTTTTTCTAGGACCATGCATGAGTCCATGCCCCTCTCCCAATCATGTACCGTGGGTGGTGTTGTGCCACCCCATTTTTGGGCTATGTCCCATTTAGCCCCCATAAATCCCAGGTTTATGAGTAATTTTTTGTAACTGGTGACCTGCACATCTTTTCATATCCTCAATAGTGGCAGGGTGTAGAGACTAAATATCGAAGTTTTAATATCGAAAGGACAAAATATCGAGTCCAAAATATCGAGAGGACAGAATATAGAAAAGACATAATATAGTTGGAAAAAATATCGACATATAGGTAAGTAATATCGAACGTCATTATATCGAATTTTATTATAGCGAATTTTTTTTTAAATTGTTTTATATGTTAGTATATGTGTTAAAAATATATAATATTTTTTTAATGTATGTTACAATTTTTTTAAGGTAATGGATTTTATGTGAATTAATTCTTGCGTATATTAGTTCCGTAGCGGGTTGTGGGTTTATAGGGGAATAGGGTGGGAAGTAATTTAATTTACATTATAAAAATTAATAATTTATTGTTTAATAATTACTATTGTTAATTAAGTTAATTAATTTATTATTAAATATATAAAAAGTGAATAATAATCCTTTTAAATTAATTGATAATTATGTAAATTGTTTATTTTTTATTAATTAGTAATTAATTACATATTAATTATAAAAAAATATGTATTAATATGTTAATTATGTAAAAAAAATAGTAGTGTGTTCAGTGTTGATAGGGGAGTAGGGTGGGAATTAAGTTACATTTAATTCAAATTTTTATAATTTTTAAATATTATTTATTCAAAGTTATTTTATAGTGTTAATTGTGTTAATTAATTTAGATATGATGGTTATTAATTTGATTGTTAATTGTAATTAGCTAATTAATTAAATGTTAATTAATTATGTTAATTCATTAATATTTTACACTATTGGAGGTGACGTTCATAGGGGAAGATGTTGGAAGGTAAATATATTTTTATTAATTAATTATTTGTTAAATAATTTTAATTATATTGTAGGAGTGGGTCTACTCAATTATTCCCTATGCTACCCAACACTTTCCCTACTGTTGCACTCACTGGAGTGGGAATAGTTATTTTTACACTCCCGCTATCCAACATTTTCCCTACTGTTCCACTAACTGGAGTGGGAATAGTAATTTTACCCTCCCGCTATCCAACACTTTCCCTACTGTTCCACTCACTGGAGTGGGAATAGTAATTTTACCCTCCCGCTATCCAACACTTTTCCTACTGTTCCACTCACTGGAGTAGGAATAGTAATTTTTACCCACCCACTATCCAACACTTTCCCTACTGTTCCACTCGCTGGAGTCGGAATAGTAATTTGTACCCACCCGCTATCCAACACTTTCCCTACTGTTCCACTCGCTGGAGTAGGAATAGTAATTTTTACCCACTCGCTATCCAACACTTTCCCTACTGTTCCACTCGCTGGGGTCGGAATAGTAATTTGTACCCACCCGCTGTCCAACACTTTCCCTACTGTTCCACTCGCTGGAGTAGGAATAGTAATTTTTACCAACCCGCTATCCAACACTTTCCCTACTGTTCCACTCGCTGGAGTCGGAATAGTAATTTGTACCCACCCGCTATCCAACACTTTCCCTACTGTTCCACTCGCTGAAGTAGGAATAGTAATTTTTACCCACCCGCTATCCAACACTTTCCCTACTGTTCCACTCGCTGGAGTCGGAATAGTAATTTGTACCCACCCGCTATCCAACACTTTCCCTACTGTTCCACTCGCTGGAGTAGGAATAGTAATTTTTACCCACCCGCTATCCAACACTTTCCCTACTGTTCTACTCACTTGAGTGGGAATAGTAATTTGTACCCACCCGCTATCCAACAAATTCCCTACTTTTGCAGTTGTTGGAGTGTGAATACTAATTTTATTCCCTTAGCTATGCAACGTTTTTAATTTTGTTATATTTAATGTAGTGTAAATTATTAATTAACATATTTTTTTTAACTTTATTTAAATAATTATATATTATTTATTTTTATATTTATATAATATGTTTATTTATATATATATGTAAATATATTTTTAATAATGTTTTAAATATTTTATAATTACGATTAATAATTATTTTATAATATTATTAAGTAAATATATATATGTTAAAAAATAATTAATATGGTTTTTTTTACATTACATTTATTATTTTTACATTTTAAGCTTTTTTACATTATTTTAACTATGTTTTATTTAATTGTGTTTATTATTTAATTACTTTTATAATATTTTTAATACATTTAAAAAATTCGATATTTTAGTTAACTATATTTGAAACATCGATATTTTGTACTCAATACTTTAGTACTTACCTGTTTGTAGATAGGGACTCGATATTCTGTCCCTCAATATTTTGGCATCGATATTCTGGACAGTCGATATTCTGTCCCTCGATATTTAGTCACTGATCCAGTGCCAGCTGTACAGTTAGATCAATGGTACAGTTTGTGGCTTCCTCCAACCTTTGCCTTACCAACTGCTGGAACCTTTGGAGTTTTTGGGGCATTCCCACAATATGTGGAAGAACGTTCCTCGCTACCTGCAGTTCCAAAGATATCCCTCTGTCTCAGCTCTTCCTATTTTGTGCAAAATCGCTCTACTGTGGAAAACTTTATGCAAGATTTTCTGCTGCACGAGTCTGAATTTGGCTTTTATGGCTACCTCCCGTGGGAACTGCTCCGCCTCCCCCGAATGCCATGTTGCCATTTCCCTCTTAACTTTGCTAGTTCTATTTGAGTATTGATCATAATTGTCTTATATGTAATGGAAACGGCTTTATCACTAATTTGCCCATCTAACAACCTCCTCTCTAGCGGGGAGTCCTCTTGCATCTCTTCATCTGATGGAATACTGGAGCATAAGGTGTGTCGTAACTGCAAGTGTTTGAATGTTTGAGATGGGGCCATATCATACTCTGTCAGGAGGTGTTCAAAAGGGACAATTCTATTTGCATCCCATACCTGTTCCAGTAATGATATGCCTATTAGGTCCCACTTCTTGAAACCTGATAATGTAGCCATTTCCCTCAATCATGTTCCCATCCATAGGGTTTTTTTGGGGTCAGTCTTTTTTCCAATCCCATTTCCCTGGTTAATTTGTGCCATGTCTTGACCACCGTGTCTGTAGCAGGAAGTAACAAACCCTCTGGCTTCCCTGTTAAAGGGCATGCAGGTAATCACAGACTCCTCGTCATCTATATTCCACCTATCCACTTTATAATATAGGCATCGATTACAGTGATCTCTGATCTTCCACATTTGCTTATCATTATGATGTTTTTTCCCTGTTATCAGGCCTTCACGATTTGCTCTGGTGATGTGATTCTCGGCAGCTTGTCGTTGTTGAATTGTTTGTTATACTTGAAAATCAATAAAGACAATTAAATAATTGCAGGTATCCCCTTTCGCCCAGAGTGAACCTATCTAGTCTGAAAGCGGTCTCGCCCATTGGGGCGTATGCCCATCAATTAACTGTGCCGGCTTGTGCTGCTTCATAGTATTTAAGGACATTGGGCAATGCTATTCCACCCTCATATGTGGAACGCTGTAAGGTGCGCAGAGCGATCCGGGGTATGCTACACCCCAGAGTAAAGTCCATGGTGGGTGATCTACTGTAGTGAAAAATCGGTTGGGTATTCCATAGGGGGAGTTCAGTAATATGTAAGTGATCCTGGGCAGCGATATCATTTTAAAGTTAGCCGACCATCCCATTAGGGAGATCGGCAGGTTTTGCCAGTGTGTTATGTGCGTCTTTAGTTTGGTCCGCAAAGGGCCTAAATTATTTTGCAATAATGTGCATGGTCATTCCTAGTGATCTACAGGCCAATGTATTTAAAGTGGCAAGTTTCCACCCTAAGGGGTAGATGTAGCACAGCCTTGGGCTGCCATCCGCCCATAGGGAACAATAGTGACTTCTCCCAGTTAATACTGAGTCCGGAGAATCTCTGATATATATATATCAAATATCTGTCGGAGCCTGGTCAATGACTCCTCAGGTTTAGTTATGTAGAGAAGTATGTTATCCGCATATAAGGAGATACGTTCCTCCCACTGCCTCTCCCAGGTTCAACCCCTCAGCTGTGCATCCACCCGTATCCATCCTGCCAGTGGTTCGATAGCGAGGGCGAACAGCATAGGCGAATGGGGACAGCCTGATAAGTGCTTCTCCCAATGGGTAATATCAGTCAACGAGTGCCATTTACTCTCACTGTTGCCATGGGAGCCATGTAGAGCAGTCACACCCATGCAAGATATCTTGGTCCGTACCCCATTTTACTCAGGATAGCAAAGAGTCATGGCCACTCTATTGAGTCAAACGCCTTGTTGGCGTCTAGAGGCGCCATTGCTATCGGATCGGGTACTCCAGAAGCCAGGGCCATATTATTTGATAAACGTCTCAGGTTCAGCTTAGTAGATTGCTGGGAAATGAATCCAGATTGATCTAGATGGATCAAATCAACAATCACAGCTTGCAGCCTATTGGCCGAACCTTTGCAAGAATCTTAACTTCCACGTTAAGTAGGGATATCGGTTTGTAGGACTTGGCTGCATTCCTAGACTTCCCGTCTTCATGGATTAGGGCTATTGTTGCTGTCCGTTGATCTGGTGACAGTGTCTGGGAATTACTTGCCTGCCTGTACATGGCGTGTAGTGAGTTGACCACTTTATTCACCGTATTTGTATGAAATTCTACCGGAAGACGGTTAGGCCCTGGCATACTCCCATTCTACAGTTGCGTGATTGCCCTTCCTATCTCCTCCTCAGAGAGCTCCCCTTCTAGAAATTCCCTCTGTGTTTCCGACAGGCACTGTATTGGGCAGTCTTTGACAAAGTTGCCAATGTTCGCCAGCTGCACTATGAGTCACGACTGGTAAAAGGTTTTAAAGTAATTAGCTAATGCTTCTGCTATGTTTTGAGCCCCGGTAACTATCCCTGCCTTAGGAATACATATCCGTCTAATATGTCTCTGATCCTGTTCCGGCTATTTAACCACACCAGCAGATTCCCAGCCTTATCCCCAGTTTCATACAGTCATTTTTGTTAGATAAGGTAGGTCGTCTTTACATCATGTAGAAGGGTAGTTCTATATTCTTCTCTTTTAACAGCTAGGGTGCATGTAGCTTCCAATGTGGGTCGCAGCGCTTTCTCCGCTTCTAACTTGCTGAGGTGTTGCTTTATCTCCTTTACCTGTGTCTCCCTCTCTCGCCTCTGTCCCAGCTCACCAGAAATGAGTACCCCTCTAATGGTGGCCTTATAGGACTCCCAGATCGTATCCGCACCCAGTACTGACCCTGCATTTTCTTTGAAGTAGCACTTTGTGACCTCCCCCAGTTGTTCAACCACTGAGGTGTTGCACAAGCCCCATGTTGTCATCCTCAAGTTCCCTCTCTCACATCGCTGGTATCTACCCAGAGTCACTCACAGCGGTGAGTGATCTGACACCCCAGCACAAAGGATTCTGCCTCCGTAAATCGATACAGGAATGAGCAAGGGGTAAAAAAGTGATTGGTTCTCAAGTGGAAATAATGTGCACCCGAATAGTAGGAGTACCGCTGCTGCTGCAGATATAGCGTTCTCCATATCTCTCCCTTCTAGCGTCCCTGATGTATGCCTGGGGAATTGCCTAGGGCCAGTTCTGTCAAGCTGCGGGTGAACCACCATTTTAAAATCCCCTCACAGCACTGTCAGAGCCCGTGACAGGGTAGTCAGTAATTTTGGCAATGTTTGTAGTGTGTCCGTTTGTAGGCCTGGGGGAGTATAAGCATTTACTTGCAAGAGGGGGTCCCCTCCCAGTCGCCAAGAACCGCCGCGTACCATCAGTTGTCATCTGTCCATGTTTGTGTGGGGTGAAAGGGAACAGTCTTCTTAAGTGATATTGTTACTCTCATGGAGCCTGTTGTGAAGCAGGAGTGACAGAGTACCTTGTATTCCCTCCTCCCAATGAATTGACAATTCTTTCCAATGAGATGTGTTTTTTTTGTAGAAAGACAGCATCTGTTTTGTATTGCGTCAAGACTCTAGAGACTAGCCCTCTCTTAATTTTGTTTCCCAATCCGTTGACATTCCATGCCATGAGAGTCAGTGCATTAGTCATCCTAATCTGCACCTGGAAATGCATTTGCTCATCGGCCATTTGGGATGCTCATGCATGTGCCTATTCAACATCATTTGCCCTGGGTAACAATCAAACAATAACAACTCTTCCCCTCCCATGTGGTAGTTTCCAAACTAACCACCTCCCTAATGCATGGTACGACTGTCGCCCCAACATAATGAACAATTCCAGCTTAAGGTATGGTGTCCAGAGTAAAGTAGGGCAGCCAGAGGCAGTGCACCCCTCCCAGTTCCACTGGTACAATAGAGGTCGCAGCAGAGTCATGTGGTAAGCTGAGGTGCTCTTGTTCTGGCATCTCTCACACAGCAGTGGTCTATATGAGCTCCAATGTTCTCCATGACCCCCGGTCTGGGTCAGGGAAGTCCCTCTCAAGCATTGTCTGGGACGGGTGCGACCCCTACCCCTTCCGATGAGTACCTCGCCCGGCGGGGGTTATCCAGATGGACCTGCTTAGATCTGTGTTGAAGGCGGCTTTGCCATTGCCACCTTGCTAGCTGTTTGCCAGCAGCCCACAGCGCTCCCGGTCCTAGGGGATCCAGGCAAGGCAGATCGGGCAGGTCCACGCGAGGGGCACTCCTCCAGCCAGCTCCATGCACTTTCTGGAGTGTCAAAAAATAAGGATTTGTCATTATAGATAACTTTCAGGTGTGCCGTAAAAGTAACATGTATTTGAGGTCCATAGTACCCAGTTTATGTTTAACTTCCTGCTGTTGCACTTGTAGTGTATAGGTCGGGAACATCATCATGGGTAAGGATTCACATGTGAGGCTGCTGATCTTACGGGCCGCTCTCAGGATAGCATCTCTGTCAGTAAAGTTGAAAATCCTTACAATCATCAGTTGAGGCAGTGCCCTGGGGGGTGGGTGGGGGTTCAATTAGCATTACGCCCATTCCACAGGAAAGTACAGAGAGACATTCCCCTCTGGGAGCCACAACTTCAGCAAAATCAGGATGTATTGCGTAGGAGATGGGCCCTCCGGGATGCCCACAATCCTAATATAATTGCACCTTGAGCAACCCTCAGCATCCCCTACATGCGCCTCTAGTGCCTTACTGTGTGCTGTAGGTCAGCAAGCTTGACCTGTGCCGTTTAAGGGAATCATCTGTCTCTCATATTCACCCCTCCGCCTTTGTCACCCTCTCGGCAGTATTCCTGAAATCCTGTCTCAGGGAGAGTTCTGTATTTAATTCTCCAATCTCCCATTCTACAGATTGGTGAGAGTCATGAATAGCTTTCAGGATAGATCTATGGACTGCGTAGGTTCCGAGTCCAAGAGGTCAGTGTCCGGTGGTGATTTCTGCTGAGGCGGGTTCACGGTCAGCTTGGTAAAGCGATCAATTTTATCCTGGGCCAAGTTGGAGGTTGAATTGTCTTTTCTCATGGCTTCTGGTCCTGCCTGTTTGCCTATGACCACCTCGCAGGGATTCTCTAAGTCCAGGGACCCAAGGGCTTCTCTGTGCCATATGTGCCTAACTCCCAGAGGGAGGGGGAACCGCACGCAGGTGTCGATGTCAAATTCAAGGGTGGAGAAGTGAGGGGGAGGGAAAGATGGTTGTCTCACCCAGCAACGGGTGACAGGCCCAGAATGAATCTTCTTCGCACCTCTCAGGATGTCAACCGCTATGGCCTCCACAGCCGGGGCTAACAGCCGCCACCTATAGGAAAGTAGGATCTGCTTTTATGGTTACCCCCACCTTTTGCCTGGTGCTATGCTGTTTCTGACTAGTCTGACTGGGATCCTGCTAATCAGGACCCCAGTCTCTGTGCTTACTCCCTTAAATTGGCTATGGTGAGTACTTATGTACATCCCAGATTGCCTACCGGTGTACCCTTATAAGTCCCTAGTATATGGTACTGAGGTATAGGGCATAGGTACATGAGCTGCAGCATGTATTATGCAACCCATGAGAGACCACTCAAAGTATGACTACGGGCCTGCCATTGCAGTCTGAGTAAGCTGGTGCTAGCACCACTTACGACAGATATAGGTTTCCCAATATCTGAGGTCACTGCACTTAAAACCTATAAGCCACCCCTAAGGCAGGCCTTTCAATCCTGAAGGCAGGGTGCTCGGTTTTAAGTGTGAGGGTCCCTCTGCATGAAGATCAATAGGAGGGGGGAAAATGGATCACTTGTAACTACGTTACCAGGGTTGTTAAGTATTGGTGCCTTTCATAAAAACCCTCATACACGTACGTAGATGGAAAGGCGGTATATCTTGGTTTTCCGCCTATTCGTAGCATGACAGCATTATCATAGGGTTTTTGTTTTTGGTATGCTGACCTCCACCTGGAGGTGAACCACTGGTATTGCAGTAGTGTCCAGAGACCAAAAATTCAAAAATTTGAGTGCTCAGGGTGAAGTGAAGTTAAAATTCTTTAAACATCCTCATCTGTGTGCAATTATTTATTGATGGATGGGTGTTAAAGAAGTTAAAAATAGTGGGTGTGTGTATTTAGATCGTGTAACTTGATCAAACACACTAATAGAGTCCATACGTGAGGTCGACATGTTTCAGCCCCATCATGCCCAGCCGGGTCTAGGGGGCTTTCTTCAGGACCGATGAAAAGTGTACTGGCACTATTTATTTCCTGCTTGTGCAACCGAGGGCAGAGCAAGCACAAGCAGGAAATACCCGCGGCTGCAGAAAACCGGGATATACTTGCCGCTTCCCTCGACGACGCCCGAAAGTGGGTTTTTGAAGGTACTACAGATCTACTTTTCCAGAGTGGACAAACAATAAACCACTCACAAATACTGCACAAATAGTGCCAGTACACTTTTTATCGGTCCTGAAGAAAGCCCCCTAGACCCGGCTGGGCATGATGGGGCTTAAACATGTCGACCTCACGTATGGACTCTATTAGTGTGTTAGATCAAGTTACACAATCTAAATACACACACACACTATTTTTAACTTCTTTAACACCCATTCATCAATAAATAATTGCACACAGATGAGGATGTTTAAAGAATTTTAACTTCACTTCACCCTGAGCACTCAACTTTTTAGAATTTTTTGGTCTCTGGACACTACTGCAATACCAGTGGTTCACCTCCAGGTGGAGGTCAGCATACCAAAACTAAACCCTATGATGATGCTGTCACGCTACGAATAGGCGGAAAAACAAGATATACCGCCTTTCCATCTACGTACGTGTATGAGGGTTTTTATGAAAGGCACCAATACTTAACAACCCTGGTAACGTAGTTACAAGTGATCCATTTTCCCCCCTCCTATTGATCTTTGTACTTTACTTGGAAGCTGAATGGATCACCGCTTCTCTTCTTTCTCCCTCCCCCCGTATGATTGAAACGGTCCCTCTGCATGAGCAGAACACCCCTACAACCTTCGGAGTCCATTCTCCCGGGTTGTAAGTGCATCAGCCATTATGATACATGGAGTGGCCATGCGTCATTACACAATGGCCTTCTCTAAACTGGCTGTAACGAACCCTGTTATGTTTGGTATCAAACATGTTGGAATCATACGTCCCACACCGTGAACGGTGTGGAATGTATGATTCCATGCACTGTAAATCTCCTACAGGAGGCCCTCAGTGCTCCCTGTACCAGTCTTCTAGACCTGGACAGCACAACATGGCTGCTGCCGACCAGAGACACAATTCTGCCCTCCTGCTGCTGAGCCAAGTTCGAGCAGGGAAAGGCAGGACAATAGGTATCCTGTCACAGGGAGGTGTAACCACCTCCCAGGCAGGGTTTAGTGTATTGGGGCAGGGTGGGAGCGCTTGCCAGCGCCACTCAGTCTGCTTGAGGGGCACATTTGGTGCCCTCCTTGCATAGTCCAGTTCAAACCAGCTCAGGGAGAAGTTGGCTCCCGCTCTGGTGCTAAACTGGACAAAGGACATGGGAGTATCCTCTCCACTGTCCAAACCCCTCCCCTGGGAGGGAACCCTGAAGGGTCCCAACCCTCTCCTTAAGGTACATAGGGACTTACCTGTGGGTGGGTCCCTAAATTCGTTGTGGGACAATATTCATATCAAGACACCACTTCATGTTCGACCGTCTGGGCAGACTGGACTTCGCTGGACTTCGCTCTGGGTCTCGAGACTGCAACTGGGAAGACTCCTGCTGCTCCTGGTCTCGTCACCCTGCTCGTCTGCTGCAACGTCTGTGCCTGTGCTCCATACAGGAACCTTCCAAGACCTGTGGGCATCCAAGACACCTGAAGGAGTCTCCCTTGAAGTGAAGGAGTCACTTCCCTGCATCTGCATGCACCGCAACAAAGCTGACTGATCTGCTGATCTTGGGCTCTCACGGATTCCAGAAGGCTCAGCAACACAGGTGGTGGTTCTTCACATCCCTCGAGGCCTGCCCTGTCCTCTCACCGAGTTTGAGGCCAGTATTCCTTGTCGGAGCCGCAGGAACCGAACCCCTGAACACCGCGTGGACTTGCTGTTGGAAAGGCTTGTTGGCTCTCTTACTCAGAGATCTTCGAGCTCCTAGTAGCCTCCACCTCAAGCATCTCCTATGACCAAGATCTTTGTCCTCACCACATCTCCTGCACCGTGGGCCTGCATCTTTGGTGAGCTGCTCAAGGTCCTCTCGCGACTCCAGTGCCTCTGGCGTGTGGGTCCATTTGAGGGTCTTCTTTGATTTCAGCAGGCTCCCCTGATTGCTCGGGCCTGCTCTGACTTCCCTGCTTGTGGAGAGTCACCTGGACCTTGCTGGTCCCGACACTGCGCCTTTTACGCTTTCCACATTGTTTGCGGTTGCCAAGGCTTGTTGGTGCTCCCGACTGACACCGACCCCTCAACTCTCGACATCCGACGTGGAACAGCTCGTGAACGGCTCCTGGTCTTCCACAGCATCGCCTTTGTCTGCACAGCTGCAGCTCCAAGGTCACCGTCAACTCTCCTGCAACACCCGACATCGGTGGGCATTCGACTTCCGTGCCCCCTGGTCACTCCTGAATGGCATAGACTCTGTCCCCTCTGCTTGCAGGTACTTCTCACCTTGAATCCACCTTCGGATTCCACCGGACACTTTCCACTTCTTCGCCAGCGGCATCTTCCTGAAGTCCTCCATTGAATTCAACGGCGGTTTCTGAAGTCACTTTGCACCTGTGCACCTGGCTTCCCTGGTGTAGGTATCCTGGTTCCTACGGTATCCACGGGTGGTGTGGCTCTCCAACCTTCTGTCTTTCATGGGGTTTCTTCAGGGTCCACTGGGAAGGGTCCATCTTCTTTAAAATTGCAACTGCAACTTACCCATTGACTTGACTTGAGTTCCCACTCCACACACGGTCTCCGTGGGGTTCCTGGTTACTTACCTCGGGTGGTTCCTTGGGTCCCCGGCATTTCTACATCCTCTGGGTACAATCTTCACTTGAGTCGTGGTTCGCATCCCTCTTTTTTAGTATATGGTTTGGTCCCCTCCTGGTGACAACTGTGTAAGAAGTGCTTCTTACCTGTTTTCTCTGCAAAGTATTGTGTGCATTTCATATCTCCGGGTAGGAGATATTTGTATGTGTTAATGAGTGTCTTATAATAAATATATATTTTTATAAATACATTGTGTGGTTCTTTTTCACTTACTCTATGCCAATGAGATTACGTTCTGGTGAAACAAGCTGCTTCACACTCCTTCTGGACTAAGCCTGAAGGCTGCTCTCCACAGCTACAACTTAGAGAGCTTTCTAAGGTTGTCTAAGACCACTGGGGTGGAGAGAGAGAGGAGCGCCCCGAGATTCTCCTGTGTGGGTCTGACTGTCCAGTGCAGCCTCCCCACTCAGGTCCCAAGTGTGTTGTTGTCCCCCGAGAGGTGCAGACTGCATGCCGCCACTCGTGCCAATCCGTGTGCGGGCAATGGAAGGGGGGCACGTAACAAGGCCTAGCTGCTCAGCCTCCTCCATGAGGACCAGGGCGGACCTAGGCTGCAGAAATTCGGGAGTGGTGATGCAGAGATATGGGTAAACTGTCTCTGAGACCCATTAGGGTCCTGAAGAAAGCCCCTCCATTTTGTTTCAGTGGGCTGAAACATGTTGACCTTTACTTGACAACTAGGAGCAATTGCCTCCATTGGTTGCCACACTTGTTTTTAAACAATACCCTGGGCCGTCATTAATAAACTTATCTGACAAGGATTCCCAGAGGGATTTTTTAACTCACACTTATCACATTACACACAACACCTGCTCCGCTGTAATCAGGCGTCGCAGCACAACCGGGGGGCATTCGGCCACCCGGTTGGGACCCCAATGATGAAGCATGACACCAACTAGGTTGGTGTGTGAGGGGTCTTTTAAGAAACCCTAATGTGTCTCAGAGACAGTTTACCCACAATAGTGAGGTCGTAAATACTCTTCAGTGGGTTCGTCCACATTGTTTAACTTAATATTGATTTGTGGACAAGGACGCACCCCTGCAATTCCCTTGCTCTCTCCTTGTTTCATACTGATGCAGAGATATGCCCAGCATGAGCCCAGCAGCTCAGAGCAGGGGGTGATACCCCCCCCCCACTTGGGCACCTGACGGCCTCACCTGCCGCCGGTAGTGTGATCCTCATGGCGTGGCCTGCATGTCTCCATTGGCAATGGGGCGGCAGGTGTAGCTGAGCCAACCCCCACCTGTGGTTCACCGCCGGTGCCTGGCACCATGTCTCACATGCCATCCTCTAGCCTGGATCAGGCCGCACCTCAGGCAGCTCGCTTGGTGTCTCCCTCACTCTGGCTCTCAGTCCATGGTTCAGACTCCAACCAGCTGATGGCACCGGCAAAGTCCCTGAGCACTATCCACTGAACTTTATACCTCTGGATGGCCTTCGGGCTAAGGATTTATGATGGATTATGCGGGCCGGGTTGCGGAGCTAAGCAAGTCATGTCCGCATTTTGGCCTGACTGTCTCCCCCCCCACACCCCCCCCCCATTCCCCTCCCAAAAGGTTTTCTTGTGAATCATTTTCAAAGGGCGTGGAACACCACAAAAGTATAGGTTTGCTGCCCTTGAGGAGGTTATACAGATGAGTGTGAATAAGCATACTTGTGAATTCTTCTGAATGCTTTCTCTTGTTTTCATGAGTAGATGGAGGGACTTTTATTTCCAACCGCCAATAAAGGATACAAATGTTGGCTCCAATAAATTCTGGTCAATTGGTGCATTTATTGGGATATCTCCTGTAATTATAGTAAAATGAGCAATTACTCTGGATACTTTTATGGACAGCTAAGCTGTAGGTCACCATCTATAACCTTCTGATTCAGTCCTGCATAGCTTCTCAAGTCTCATACCTATATATGATACATCTCGCTTGTTACACACACACACAAGCACGCAAGAGCACACACACACACACACACTGCCCAGTTCATAACTCATTCAAACTAGAAAGCCTCTACCCAAGAGAGAGAATAATAGAGAGAGAGAGAGAGGGGACAAGAGAGAGAGAGAGAGAATGTGGTCATACGAAATTAAACCCTGGGGGTGAAGAGAGTCTAATTCTGCATGAGTCAAGGAATATTCAAACTGCTCCTCCCTCCTTTCGGCCCCAGTGAGCAATGCCCCTGGTGGTCTTAGGATGATGGTGTCAGTCTGATCTAAAGCTGTGTTATAGTCCTATACTTTAACCCTGAGAGAGAGAACTAATGACTGCAGAACGTGCAGAATCTATTGTGGTCCCCATTAGTGCAACCTTTTTTCTGCAGCTGTGAGTGTGTGGTAAATTGCAGTCTCATACATGTCTGAGATGCCTAATGGTAAGGAGGGATGCATATTCCTTTGTTTCCTCAGGACAGGGCCACATGTCACATTTTGCTCCTTCGGTTGGCTAGGTTGCTGTTCTTCCTCCCAAGAGTGTCATTCCTGCACCCTCCTTCCCTTCCAAGAAATGTTGCTTTGTCTTGCACTCTGGTGCTCTTCCCCCTCCTTCAGCGTTGCAAAAGAACCTGGTTTTGCAACACTTGGATCTGGAAATGACATCCAGTAAAGGTTCCACGGTTATTAGTGTACTAGCTCAGGTAAAAGCCTGTCATCTGGGCTTCATTTTTTGAATGAAGAACAGTTCTTGATTGGAGCTGCATCCCTGACCCACTTTCCCCAAAAACTCAGCGGTTATTGTAGTGGAGTCCTTGGCCCAGTACAGTAGAGGCTCTTAATGTGAATGTGGTGAGCAGAACTTGTGCTTGTGATTTCTAGGAATTTAAACTATCTGTGGCCTGTCGTCCACCAACTGGGAACAAACCTAGACAAGGCCCAACCAAGAGACACTACTGAAGAGCTACCTGGAGTTACAGAAGTCCTCCAGCATGAGGAGCCAGTTAGCATTGACAAAAATATACTATAAACCCTAAGCTGAAAGACTCATGGATTTTGTTTGGCTTCGCATCTCAACATTTTAGACTGATGGACAATTCAAATTTTCCTCCGGGTCATCTATGATTGTATTGTTCTATTTCCAATATACTCCTTTTCAAAGAGATACCTCTGGCTGGACGTTGACTGGGACTAATGAATTGTTTGATTTATGATACCTCAACCCACACCGCTAATCACCTTTCAGAGTTGAACTTGACTGCTAGATCACAGCTATCACCCAGGTGTCAGGAAAATTAAGGAGCTCATTTAGAACTGGCCGATACTTGTAAATCCACTAATTTGTTGAGAAGCCTTCAAAATAAGGACTTATCACAAACTCCATAAAATGGAGGATTTACAACTTACCACCCATCTCTAACTCAGTTCCTTAGAGATTCTTTGTCAGGCCCAGCTCCACAGGATCCAGTCGCAGCAGAAAAAGGTCCACCTCCTGATAGTACCAACACCCCGGAAAGCAAATACGTACAGGGTATTCGAATGATCAGGCGAGGGAAAAGGAGAGAGGAAGGGACAGCAGTGGAACAGAACCTGAAATAACAAACCACATAGGTATCAGCAAAGATTATGATGTCTACTCTCATTAATATCTCGCTAGAGGATTACACGTATATACCTGAATATCAATGCTGTAATTGGTACAATTATAGGGCATCCTCAAGTAGTACGCAAACCAAGCACAGAACCTGTAATGAAAAGACTTATAACATTAATGCTTGCAGACTCACACAACTCACAACCCATATGTGCCAACACAGACTTCCACATACCCTACGGTCGTCTTGTATTCAGGCATGAGACCTTTGAAATCCTGCAGTGCACATAATAACCTTTCCCCTTGTACTGACAATATTATGCCAAAGCCAGTAAGCAGAATTGTGCATAGCCCCTTCCCATGGAGTAGCTGCAAAATGAATCCTAGATACCAGTCAGAGGTGTCTTCCAGGTAAGATATATAACACACACCAGACCGCACCTCTGTCCAGAGTAAGTATGTACAGAGAAGTACTACAAACGGTAATATGCAGTACCGCACCGCTATACTCCGCTGTATGAATAAGACTGATGGGGCAGTTCTAAGAACCCTCACGGCAATACGCGGTTAATCTCACCTCTGTATTCCGCTATCGGGCTAAGGCTGAAAAGGACACTGTGGTATTCCCCAAACGGCAATACGTGGTTAATCTCACCGCTGTATTCCGCTATCGGGCTAAGGCTGAAAAGGACACTGTGGTATTCCCCAAACGGCAATACGCGGTTAATCTCACCGCTGTATTCCGCTATCGCTGACCACAGAACAGAGCACTCGGGTAAACGTTTCCCCGGGAAGCCGATCTCCAGGCTTCTCGACTTTCCCCACTCGAGTACTCACGCAATGCCGCTGCCGAGCTGAGCAGCGGCTCTGTAGAAACAGGGAACCTCCGTATCAGGAATCCCCGACGGCGCTTCCTTCCTCCGTTCTCTCTCAGCCGAGAGAGAGGAACTCCAAAACTCCAGAATCATGCGCAACGTCCTGCGCTACGTCCTCGCCTAAATCCCATTCCGCAACCGGCATCATGGGAATTGTAGTTTTCTGGTACTCGGTAGGCGCTGCAACGCCCGGTACCTGACAGTAGGTCCCCCTCACCTAGCGCCTCCTAGGCCCAGGCTTCAAAGGGAATCGCCTGTGGAACATACGAACAGCCGAAGGCGCATGTACGTTCTGCCACGGCTCCCACGAGTCGTCCTCCGCCGTATAACCCTTCCACGAGATCAGATACCAGAGCACCCCTCTCCTCATCCTGGAATCCCGAATGCACTTCACTTCATACTCCGCTCCCCATCGCAGTTCACGGGTGGCGGAGCACGTCTGCGCGCCCCCAAGGCAGGTTTTAGGAGGTTGCAGTGGAACACAGGGTGAATCCGAAGGGTTCCGGGCAGTTTCAGCTTGTACGTGACAGGATTGAGTTGTTTAACAATGACGTATGGACCAATAAACCTGGGATGGAAAATGCTACGTAACTTGAAACGGATGTTCTTGGTGGACAACCACACCTTGTCCCCTACCTTATACTGAGGCCCCACTATCCGATGGCGGTCTTCCCATTTCTTATAGGTCTGTTTGGCCTGGATCAGATGGCTCCTGACCTTACGCTGTAGTGAGTGGAGCTTCCGAACGTGAGACAAGACCATGGGTTGATTTGCCACCTCCTCAGGGATGTTGATAGGCAGAATCTTGGCATCGTATCCAAAGTTAGCACGAAAGGGAGAGAAACCGACAGAACTATGCCAAGCATTGTTGTATGCCAATTCTGCCATCCACAACATGTCCACCCAGGACTCCTGAGCCTTCTTGGCATAACATCTGAGGTACTTTTTGAGAGTTTGGTTCAAGCGTTCCGTCTGCCCATCTGTCTGTGGGTGAAAGCTTGTTGACAGAGACGAGTCTATATGCAGGGCCTTGCAACACAACTTCCAAAACCTGGCTATGAATTGGGGCCCCCTATCGGACACAATGATTTCAGGCAATCCATGTACCCTGATAATGTTGGTTAACAGGAGCTGAGCTGTTTGACTTGCCGTGGGGAGATTCACACAAGGAATGAAATGTCCCATCTTGGTGAGGCCATCCACTACCACCAAGATAGCAGAATAACCCTTCTCTAAGGGTAATCCAGTAATGAAGTCCAGACTGATATGTTGCCACGGTTGATGTGGAGTGGGCAGGGAGATGAGTTTTCCTTTGGTCCTAACGTTTTCATTCTTGGCTCGAGCACATTCCTCACACTGTGCCACCCAGGACGCGACGTCTGTTTTTAAAGAGCCCCACCAAAAATGGCGTTGTATTAGGTGCATGGTTTTCCGCACTCCCGGATGGCCCGCTAAGGGAGAAACATGACACCACATGAAAGCCTTCTTTTGTAGGTCGGTAGTGGGAAGGTACAACCTGTCTCTATAGAAAGGCAAACCCTGTTTCACGGTGTGCTCCGTCTCTTCCGTAGCCCAGGCCTCCCAGACAGAGAGGGACTTATGCTTTCTCACTTCTGCTAAGAAGTTCTCCACTGGACAACACACAGCACCTTAGATGGTTCAATGATAGCCTCAGTTTTGACATCATGGAGAGACAGTCCAGTTGTCTCCTGTCTAGACAAAGAGTCGGCTTTGCGGTTCTCCACCCTGGTCGGAAAGTAACAACAAAGTCGTATTCCGCAAAAAACAACATCCATCTCATTTGTCTTTGTGAAAGATGTCGTGCAGACTTCATATACTGCAGATTCCTATGATCTGTATATACCGTGATCGGGTGGCTGGCTCCCCACAGATATTGCCTCCATTCTTGGAATGCCCTTTTTATTGCCAACAACTCCTTCTTGGCAATAGTATAATTTCTTTCTGCAGGGTTCAGTTTTTTAGACAAATAGGCCACCGGATGGAGCTGCCCCGTGCTCTGATTCCTTTGAGATAGGATGGCGCCATTAGCCTCCTCTGAGGCATCGGCCTCCACCACAAAGGGATGCTCCGGACGTGGATGTGCGAGTACAGGAGCCGTGGTAAAAGCGGTCTTTAGGAAACGAAAAGCTTCCTCCGCCTCACTAGTCCATTGGAAAGGACTACCCTTCCTGAGAAGCCGGGAGATTGGAACAGCCACCTGGGAGAAATGGAGGATGAATCGACGATAATAGTTCACGAAGCCCAGGAAACACTGCACATCCCATACATTTTTCGGGGTTGGCCATTCCTGCACTGCTAGCACCTTTCTCTTTGCCATCTGTAACCCCTCTGGGCTAAGCATTACACCCAGGAATTCCACTTGTCTCACTCCGAACTCACATTTGCTCAATTTACAGAACAATCTGTGGGCACGCAACTTGGTCAACACTCGGACAACATGATTGGCATGCCCCTCCACCGTGTCAGAATAGATGAGGATGTCATCTATATATACCACAACAAACAGATCCACACATTCCTTTAGAACATCGTTGAG
Organism: Calotriton arnoldi; assembly: GCA_963921515.1. Taxonomy (NCBI): domain Eukaryota; kingdom Metazoa; phylum Chordata; class Amphibia; order Caudata; family Salamandridae; genus Calotriton; species Calotriton arnoldi. The sequence goes on along the minus strand of CAWUFW010022369.1, from coordinate 17,831 downwards.
GAAATACTGAAATGCCGCCGGGGCGTTACAAAGGCCGAACGGCATAACAGTATACTCAAACAGACCATAGCGAGTCTTGAACCCTGTTTTCCATTCGTCACCTTCCCTAACACGCACCAAATGGTACGCCCCCCTCAAGTCCAACCGTGTGTAAACACTGGCCTCTCTCACCTGATCAAGCAACACAGAAATGAGGGGCAAAGGGTATCTGTTTCGCACAGTATTCTTATTTAACACACGATAGTCCACACAAGCCCTCAGATCACCATTAGCCTTTGATATGAAGAAAAGTGGGGACGCGGCCGGTGACCGTGAGGGTCTAATGAACCCTATTTCCAGATAGTGATCCAGATATTCACGCAAGTGTTTGGTTTCTGGAACAGACAAGGCATACACTCTGCAGGCAGGAACCGTAGCCCCATCCACCAAGTCTATCCTACAATCGTACTCCCTGTGAGGGGGCAACTGTTCCGCCTGTAGCTCGCTAAAGACATCCCTGAACTGTGAGTATTCTTTTTCTCGCCCCCTCTCTCGGACATTCTCCCATCCAAACGCAGTGTTAGATTAATCATGTCCGTGCATGTGGTGGGTTGTGGATCAATCTGTGCCAAGACATCCTTTAACTCCTCTCTCAGCCCCTGATAAAATAAAGACATCCTCTTCTCCTCTGGCCAAGCAGTTTCGGCCACCAATCTGTTAAACGTGGTTAAATACGTAACCAAATCATTTCTGCCTTGTTTAAGATCCAACAATTCTTTATCCGCACTAAACGTGGTCGCCCGTCGATCAAAGACCCTCTCAAACTCTGCCCTGAATGCTGCCCAGTCCGATAGTACTGCATCATTATTCCTAACTAAAGGGACAGCCCAGTTGGCTGCATCCCCAACCAAGTAAGAAATCGCAAATGCTACTCTAGAGTGGTTATTGGGAAAAGAGGCGGGTTTGCAGGAGAAGTGCAGCATTATCTGTGTCAGAAACACTTGTATTTTTAATGGATCCCCCCGTATCTTTCCGGCCTTGCCAATGGAATGGGAGGAGGTACCGTGACCTGTATCTGAGAAGACGCAAGAGAGACGTCGAAGGGGTTCCTTGACAACTTCTCTACTTTATCCCTTAAAGCGGCCGTTTCAGCCCTAGAGGAAGCCAACTCCTGTTGTACGAGTACTAGCGCCTGAAGGACGTCCTCCATGGTAGCCATTCTCTGCCCCGTCTGGACCGGGCGGAGCTAAATACGTAGGCGCGTGATTCTGTCAGGCCCAGCTCCGCAGGATCCAGTCTCAGCAGAAAAAGGTCCACCTCCTGATAGTACCAACACCCCGGAAAGCAAATACGTACAGGGTATTCGAATGATCAGGCGAGGGAAAAGGAGAGGGAAGGGACAGCAGTGGAACAGAACCTGAAACAACAAACCACATAGGTATCAGCAAAGATTATGATGTCTACTCTCATTAATATCTCGCTAGAGGATTACACGTATATACCTGAATATCAATGCTGTAATTGGTACAATTATAGGGCATCCTCAAGTAGTACGCAAACCAAGCACAGAACCTGTAATGAAAAGACTTATAACATTAATGCTTGCAGACTCACACAACTCACAACCCATATGTGCCAACACAGACTTCCACATACCCTACGGTCGTCTTGTATTCAGGCATGAGACCTTTGAAATCCTGCAGTGCACATAATAACCTTTCCCTTGTACTGACAATATTACGCCAAAGCCAGTAAGCAGAATTGTGCATAGCCCCTTCCCATGGAGTAGCTGCAAAATGAATCCTAGATACCAGTCAGAGGTGTCTTCCAGGTAAGATATATAACACACACCAGACCGCACCACTGTCCAGAGTAAGTATGTACAGAGAAGTACAAACGGTAATATGCAGTACCGCACCGCTATACTCCGCTGTATGAATAAGACTGATGGGGCAGTTCTAAGAACCCTCTCGGCAATACGCGGTTAATCTCACCGCTGTATTCCGCTATCGGGCTAAGGCTGAAAAGGACACTGTGGTATTCCCCAAACGGCAATACGTGGTTAATCTCACCGCTGTATTCCGCTATCGGGCTAAGGCTGAAAAGGACACTGTGGTATTCCCCAAACGGCAATACGCGGTTAATCTCACCACTGTATTCCGCTATCGCTGACCACAGAACAGAGCACTCGGGTAAACGTTTCCCCGGGAAGCCGATCTCCAGGCTTCTCGACTTTCCCCACTCGAGTACTCACGCAATGCCGCTGCCGAGCTGAGCAGCGGCTCTGTAGAAACAGGGAACCTCCGTATCAGGAATCCCCGACGGCGCTTCCTTCCTCCGTTCTCTCTCAGCCGAGAGAGAGGAACTCCAAAACTCCAGAATCACGCGCAACGTCCTGCGCTACATCCTCGCCTAAATCCCATTCCGCAACCGGCATCATGGGAATTGTAGTTTTCTGGTACTCGGTAGGCGCTGCAACGCCCGGTACCTGACATTCTTAGCTGCCCTGTGCATGCAATAGTATCCAAGGTCCTGAGAATTGAGGAGAAACAACAGGACCAAACACTGATACTGCTCAGCATCTTTACCTGCTGCACCACCTTGTGAGTATAACCTGTCAGTGATTGTACAGCACATAAAGGTACTTTGATGATACCCTTCCTCCAACCCTTGGGTGTTGGATTTCTCTGTAGGGTTGCTTCAGCCTTCTCACTCTGTCAAATGGATTCTTTTTTAACATGACCTCTCTTTTAGACATAGCGGGAAGAGGGGAGTGACCTTTCCAAGGATTCATTGTTTTAATCTGCCTCTTTTATAGTCATAGTCAATTTAGATACAGATCAGCTTTTCAGCTCTTTACCAGATACGCTGCTACAGTTGACCCTGACTTTGGCTGTTCAGTTCTCAGATTTCAACTGGCCAAAAGCTTTGGACGTATTCACCCGTCCCATCACTACCTCTTGAATCCTTTCTGTTCGGTCCTTGCACACCTTGTCATCCCACACATTATCATCAAAACACCACAACATTACAGGAAATACTGCTTAATCATTGACAGCAAGATTGCACCATTTTGCCATGAAAAAGTTCCAATAATAGGGATAAAACACATATCGGAGGTCTATATTCTAACAAAAAGGAAATGTCTGTGGTGTTTTGAATAATATTAATGTATAGTATTAACTATAATATTACTGTGTCTATTTACAATGTAATTATCTGCTGAGTTTGACACGTACTACCAAAATAGATCAAGCCAAGCATAACAATCTTGTCTCATGCATGGATTATCTGGTAAATTTCCAGAAGACCATGTCAGATACTGAATTTTGTAGGGAAGTCCCTTAGCTATAGGATGCTCTTGTATCTCTGTCAATTTTGCTAGACTTATGTCTGACACAACTGTTTGATTATTTGTCACCCTTGTTTGGAGAGGTGGTACTACAGGTGAAGCACTGCTAAGTGGGTTTATACAGTGCCCGTACACATCTTTCACGGTAGACAACAATCGCTACCAAGACTAGGTTTCAGGTGCTTCCTTCTTAGAGCATCGTACCATGATTGGACTTATGGCAAACTTCATAAGAACTATGCTAGCAATAGCAAACACATTGGACCTACACTTAACCATCCCCTCAACACCTCACTAATTAAACAGGAAAGTCACCAAATCTGAACTGTTCAAAGTATTTTTGAAAGGATGAAAGATTAAGATTAAATGTATCTGGCACTATTAATTGATGGCTAATATTGAAAGAACAAAGGTGCCTTGTTTGATAACCGTGGGCTGCCTAGCATTCCATTCACTGACGTTTGGCATTTTAGGAAATTGGAGGAGCCTGAGGACAGGAACTGCAGGAGAATAAACCATGAATAATGATAAAACAGTGGTAAGGAACCACAGATAAATGTAAACCAGGAAATATCTGGATGTCTCTCATGAACAGCGTCATCTAATAACGTCCTTAGTAATTCGAATGCCCTACATTATTTTCCGTTAGAGCAATGAATGACTAGCTAATATGTTTTTATGACCGGAAGGGCTAATAATCACATGGCGGACAATGCTTTCACCATAGGAGATGCAAGTTAGTACTTTAGTTGGCCCTAGACCGCTTGATTTCTTTGATAATGAGAGCCACAAACTTTATTAAATTTAGTGGCATAAGTATCATTACAAACTGGATTGAAACTGGCTTGTGGGAATGTTAAATCCCAGCACTGCTGCCACCCATCAAAGTATAAGGTCTACTGAGGAGCAGGTGGGATGAGGGACCCAACAGCTCATACCTGAGTGGCCCAAGACAAAGATACTGAAATCCCAGAAGCCAACTCTGGGTATAAGCAGAAAACTGATTTTAAAGTGTGATCAGCATCTGGTTCATTTTGGAACAAATGATGGCATTGAGAGAAATGTGTCTAGTTGCAGGATAGTAAACAAGCATACATGAGCCATAATTAATTTCCGCCTGCCATGTGCCAGCCATAATCAGAAGCTTTGCTGCAGCTGTGATGTTTAGTACACAGCGGCACGTGAAGACATCCAGAGCAGACTCCACCCTGAAGCACACCCCCTCCTTCCACTGATGCGATGATAATAGGTGTTCTACTTGATGAGGCTCCTCTTAAAATATTCCTCTTTGACCTTTGACCTATCGCCTCCACACAGACATGACCGTGAGTCTCCTAGCCCCTCTTCTCTCAACACCTACGCTATAACTTGGCAACACAAGCATTTCTGTAGATTCTCCTTTGGCATTGCTGGCGCTTTAGTACTGTGGGGTTCCCTAATAAAAGGAAATATTAGTTTCACTACCTTAGAGCTGAACCCTCCTAGTAAACTGCCTAGCGTAAAATAGAAAAAACACATTTTCCCGGTGGTTGACCCTCATACCTCCCACAAGGGGAGAAGCAATAGAAAATAAGTCAATTACAATTTAAAAGGACTGGTCTCCAGAAACGGATCACCTCTTTCTTTAGAATGGGACATAGAAGAGGGTCAAAGTGGTAATGCCCTGAACAGCATTGTTGGACCTGGCCCTTTTTGCAGGGTTCTCCCCAAACCTTTTGCCTTCTTCCTGTATTTTTCTGACCTTCTTTTGCAGGTTTTAAACTCTGAGCACTTTGCCACTGCTGACCAGTGCTAAAGTGCAAGTGCTCTGTGTCTAATATATAAGGTAATTGGTTTCTCCATGATTGGCATATTTGAGTTACTAGTAAGTCCCTAATACAGTGCACCAGAGGTGCTCAGGGCCTGTAAATCAAGTTCTACTAGTGGACCTGCAGCACTGATTGTGCCACCCACATGAGTAGCCTTGCAAACATGTCTCATACCTGTCGCTGCAGAACCTGTGTGTACAGTTTTACACTGCCATGTCGCCCTGGCAAGTGCATCCACTTGCCAGGTCCAAACCTTACCTTTTATTACATGTAAGCACCTCTAAGTTAGGCCCTAGGTAGCCCCATGGGCAGGGTGCAGTGCAATTGAATGGTAGGACATGTACCTTTGTGTTTTACATGTCCTGGTTGTGAAAATCTGCTACATTCTTTTTTTCGCAAGGTCTATCTCTCCTATCTCTCCCATAGGTTAGCATTGTTGCTACCTTGTAACATCTTACAAGTGTATCTTCTGATTGGGAGCAGGTAGAAAACTGTAGTTTGGTGTCCCTGTACTCACAATTTAAAAACATATCTTTTAATGAAGTTGGTTTTTAAATTGAAGGTTTGAAAATGCCACTTTTAGAAAGTGGGCATTTTCTTACGTTAACCATTCTATGCCTCTGCCCATCTCTGAATATGCCTCTGGGTCAGGGTGACAGCTGGGCTCTTTGTGCATTCACTCTAGACAGTCACAAAAAGGGAGCTGAGGTGTGCCCCACAAATAATAGATGTCCCATCACCAGGTTGATGAGCCTTCCTGAGACAGAGTGGCGGGAGGAGCTGACACTTCACCTTAATAGGGCTGTGCCTGTCCTCACACAAAGAAGTCTCCACCCCCTGCAATGTGGCTGGAACCAGAGCAGGGAAGGGCAGGGTCTTGTACACTACAAAGACCTTTCTTTGAAGTTGCCTACTTCAAAGGCTGAAATGGGTATAAGTACTGAACCTCTTAAAACCATTTACTCACAACACTTCTGGATTGATGATATTCTGCCAGGAAGAAGAGCTGTGTTGCTGTCAGGAGGGACTGCCACTTTGCTGTTTGCTTTGCTGTGCTGGCCTGCTGCATGCTGCGTGCTTCTGTCCTGGGAGTGAAAGGACTGGACTTTGCTTTCTACATCCTGCTTTCCAAGTTTCTGCAAGGGCTTGAGCTGAGCTTGCCTCCTGTTGGAAGTCTCAGGGTCATCAAAGACTTCCTCTGCCAGCATCTGGGCTCCTCTGCTGAGAGCCCTGCTCTGCCAAGCAGTGCCAATTCCAGTTCTGGGCTCTTGGAAGTAAGTTCTAGTGCTAAAGGAAGAAAACCCCGCATTGACTCCAAGTGCCACAATTGGCGCACCCTGCAAGAATCACCGCATCACCTCTGCCTGCACTGAAGCTGTTTACAACGCAAGCTCCAGCTTTGCCGCAGGGCCCCGAAGAATCCCGCTGCATGAGTCTTGAGCACCGCATCCCCAACATCCGTGACGCACCGCTCTGATGCTAACCCTGGGCAAAGCACTACGCTACGCTCGGGTAGTTTGCGAAGTTTGCGCTACTTCGCACAACGCGAATTGCACGTAGCACAGTGCAAACACGCCGTAGCGTAGCGTAGCGTAGTGCAGCGGTCATTTTTGCTTGCTCGCGGTCCTCAACGTCAAGTTGGCGACCGCGAGCAAGCAAAATGACATCCCGGCGAGACTTTTTCTCGTTCGCGATCAGCAACATCAAGTTGCCGATCGCGAGTGTGGAAAATAATCCTCCCGGCGAGATTCTCAACGCGGGGAGGTCAGGTTTCTCATTGCGAGTGGTCGCGTATGCTCGCGACCGCTCGTGATGAGAAACTACCAGTCCGCGTTGAGAGAGCTGCCGCTCGAGTAAAAATCTACTCGAGCGGCAGTAAAAGACAGCTCGCACTGTGCAAGATGCCGTTTTCAATGATTGCACAGTGCGGACAAGCATCCGGCACTGTGCAATCATTGCGAACAGTGCACTACGCAGTTCGCGTAGTGCTACGCGTAGCTCGCGTAGTGCGAACTGCACTTTGCGTAGCTTCGCGTAGCGCTACTTCGCTAACTACGCCCAGGCTTATCTGACGCAGCACCTGTGGTTCGACATCGACGCCGCGGAATTGACGCATCGCGATGTGAAATCGATGCATCATCGACATCACGTGGCCTTCAGGAACCAAGGTATCACACTCGCAATCGATGCATCACCTCCACAGCGCCTCGCATCGTCCCAGGCGTTAGCAGCTCAACACCCCTGCACCGCCTCCAGGAACCGACGCATCACTTGCTACAAGTGAAGCATCACTTCCTTTGTGCAACGCACCATCAGCGTGCCAACAACCTGCAAAGCAGTAAGGAACCAATGCATCACATGCTTTACCGACGCCTCACCTCCCCTGCGCCATGCATCATCTTTGATTTTTAACGCATCTAAGGTACTTTGTCCTGGACAAGCGCAACCATTGATTTTTAAGAGCTATAAGTTCGCTTAATCTTTGAAAGTTCATATCTTGACTTGTGTATGTTGGATTTTTGTCATTTTGGTCTTGTTTTAATCAGATAAATATTGGCTATTGTTCTAAACTGGTGTGGAATCCTTTTGTGGTGTTTTCACTGTGTTACTGTGTGTGTGTGTGTACACATACTTCACACATTCTCTCAAGGGATAAGCCTGACTGCTCTCACCAACCTACCAAGGGTGGTGAGCATGGGTTATTCTGAGGGTGTAACTCAGTTACCTTGACTAGAGTGAGGGCCTCTACTTGGACAGGGTGAAAACCACTGCCAACCAGAGACCCCATTTCTAACAAGCATACCAGTAGTCTTCATTATGCTGAATCTTACTCTCCCTCATCTGAGTCTTACTTCACGATTAGGATGGGGATCAGCAGTGGCTCCTCCGCTAAGGTGGAGGAGCGTCGCCCCACTGCTTTCAGAGCAGTGCAACAAGGAAAAATAAAATGATAACACATTGGTATTATCATTTTATTTTTTTGCATGGAGCCACGTTCGTGTGGGCCGGGGCTGGGCTGGTTCGCAGGACGAGGAGTGATATTGGCACTTCAAAGTGCGCATGACGGTTTGGCCGGCCGTCTTGGGCTGCCCAAACCACCATGCGCATTTAGCATTTCTCAACCCAGCTGTGTTGCACAGACGGGTGGAGAACAGTCCCAAGGCTCCCAGGCACTGCCTGAGCTTCCAAACAGGCCGTTAAGACCAATCATGACCCTGCTGTCATGCTTGTGACAGCAGCGTTGTGATTGGCCTAGGGGAGGAGGAAGAGAAGAGGACGGAGGAGAGGTGGCGGCTGTAACCAGGTGATTTTGTTTTCCAACCCCCCACCACTCTCTCGCCCCGCCACCCCCTTTCCTTAGCAGCCACCAGTGACTGGGATGAGAGAAAGGGACAAAGTAGTAATGGTTGGTATACTTACCAGTGATCTTCATTATGCTGAGTCCTACTGTTTCTAGTCTCAGTCCGAATTCAGTAAGTAAGACGGGATGAGGAAGAGGGTGAATTGATAATGAGAGAGGACACTGTTATCCTTTCAAGAAAATGAATGCTTCTGCCAACATTTTCTCAAACTACGCTAGTTATAGCATATTGGAGGAAAGAGACCATGAGGCAGAAACTCTGTGCCTCCACAAAGTGAAAAAATGGGAACAAACAATTTTGTACTTGTTGTTATACTTTCTTTGTGTTTATTATGAGTTGAAGCAATATTATGCTTGTTTACAGATTTTAGCTGGTGGTAAACTGCAACAGAATGTGCAATAACTGATTCAAAAATCATTTCTGCCAGACAGTGGTGGCCGGCATGGCTCACGAGTAGCAGGGCAGGTGGGTCGTGGGGGGTGGGGTTGCGCATATTAAAAAAAACAATTAAAAAAAACGTACCTTTGCGCGGGGCCAGCATCTCCACTCCTGCTCTTCTCCGTCTCGGACGGAAGCACAGCCAGGCCCCACTGACCAATCACAACGCTGCGATGCAGTGTTGTGATTGCTTTTGAGCGTCCTGGTTCGACGCTCAACCAGGGAATGGGGGCCTAGGTTTGTTCTCCACGCTTGCTGTAATGCAGCCTGCATGGAGAACGGAAAAAGTGCGCATGACTGGTTTGGGCGGCCCGAGAGGGCCGACCAAACAGTCACTGTGCACTTAGGAGTGGGCAAACCACTCCTCCCCTGCCCTGCTCTGAAAGCAGAGCAGCCCCGCCCACCCACAAAGCAGCACGAACCATTAAATCATAATAACTTAAAGTTATCATTTTATGCTTCTTCTTCGCACTGCTTCAAAGCAGAGGGGGCAACGCTCCTCCACCATAGCGGAGGAGCCGCCACTGGTGCCATTGATGATGGTCACTCCATTGTACGGAGCACTTTTTAAATATAAATATTTAATTTTTAAAATGACCGTCTTGTAATGCAGGAACCTAGTGTGGGTTATGTGGAGGACATATTTGCTCAGTTCTATTTTTTTAAAAATATAACCAATGCAGAATTAAACTTGCCATAGAGCAAGAAGGACTGCGTGAAATCAATATTACTGCCACACTTTTAAAGAAAAGGGTTAACAAAGTGGGGAAAATAAAACCAGATATGCTGCAGCCTGTACTTTTAAGGTTGGTAGCAGGTCCAATATACCAACATGCAGAGTCATAGCAGTTGCTTCAGTTCTTTTGAGAGAGCCTAAGGAATGCTACTTTGTTTACTTTCCATCTTGAAGCTGCTGCAGTGAGGTGGTTGAGTTCTTCGTGATCCAATGAAGATTCAAGCTATTGAGAACGAGGATTACAGATAAGCAACTTTTCCTTCTCCATCCTGGGATCTTCTCTAATAGTCCTAAAACTTTGAGTAGAATAGAAAATGCGTCCCCTCTGGAAAGTAACCCATAGGTTGGTCGAAAAAAGTAAGTAGGGACAAGTTACTCGAATAGGTTCCTTAGTGCATTTTCACCTATGTGGGTGTCAGTCCTAGTGTCCTAATCCAATCTTCAGAATGTGGTGGATGTTGGCACAAATCTCCAAGTCACTCCTCTGCAAATATCAACAATGGAGACGTTTCTACGGCAAACCAGGAGTGGCCAACTCCATCCCTTGTAGAATGGGCCTGATATTTAACAGGCATTTTTTTTTCTTACTGTACAACATTGTGCATGGGATTATTAACCTAAATATGGATTGCTAAAACCTGTTAAAGTGGGACCTTAATTAATAAAAAGCAGTTTAGTGTTGATAACACCTTTGGTTTTTTAAAAATCATAACAGAGAACTCTACTGGCTTGCAGCATGTGTGATGATCTTTCTGCAGGCGCTGGCCGGTTTAAAAAAACATTGATAAAGAAACAGACAGGTTGATATCGAAATCCGGCCTTCTTTAGGGAGAAAAATTGGATGTGCTTACAAAAAAACACTCTATTGGAATGGAAGACATTGTATGGCTTCTGTGACCCCAGGGCTTTAATTTCATCAAGCTCAGTTTCCAAGATGGAGTTAGGCAGCTCTCTGTGAATAATGTGAGGCAGCTTAGGTATAAGGTTTGAAAGGGTGTGCCCTACATACAATATTATATTATATTGTCTAACTCTTTAGGTATCTGGAGTTGTGCAGTATTGTCTCAATGAGACAGCAGCAAAGCAGGGCTCCAAATTCTAATTCTGGTCCCCTCTTCACCTATAGGAGCCATCTCTGGTATAATGGTGCCCACTTCTGCCAAAATTATGGTAACTATTGGCGTTTTCTTGTTTTTCATAGTGTGAGGATGTCACCGCTGGTGCATTTCTGTTCCTGCCATAATGGTGGTAATTCTTGGAATATTGTGGGTAGCCTTTGCCTGGTGGTGACCAACCCGGGCATAATGATGGCCTTGCTACAATGGTTGTAATTCTTGGCATATTGTGGACATGCATGGAATGAGGATGTCCGTTGTTGCTGTGATGATGCCTTTTCCTGGCATGGTGTAACTCCCTATGATTGTACTACTGGATGTCGAGGATCTGAATATTGTGGTACAAGAACATTGTGGGCAAAATATCGAAATAAATATCTAAATATAGGTGATTATAGAGGATGTGTAGATTTACTCTTTCTACCTCCACATCTGCAAACATTGAACATATATATATATATATCAGAAAGGTACATATATTTGGAGTTAGGTATAGAAGATGTATACTTACTTATCTTTCAATATTTTGGATTCAATATTTAGTTCTCAATATTCTTATCCCTCCATATTCTAGCTTCGATATTCAAAGGGCACACCACTCCCTATTTAGGATAGGTGGCCCTGTCATCAGAAGAGGTACATTGGCATACAAGGCAGGGTTTTTCCATGCGAGCTACTCTATGTGAGTGAAAGTACTTGACGAAAATGACAACCTGATGTTTGCGCACCAAACATCTACTGCCACATGCATCAAAAGTAGGATTTGCGATTACCAAATAGCGATTTTTAAGGAATTGCTATTTGGTAATTGCAAATCCTTATGCATGTAGGAATCGCAATAAATTTAGCGATTCCTAAACATTAGCTAATAGCAATTCGGTAATTGCGAATCGTTATTAGCTAATGTGACTCCATTCATTCCTATGGGCCTACAGGCCCATAGGAATGAATGGGAATGCATTCGCAAATTGCGATTACCAAATTGGTAATCGCAAATTGCAAATGCAATTCCAAGGGTGCCAGGGGGCCTAAGGCACCCCTGATGCACCCCCCCAAAAAGGTAAGTGTGCACATGTGGCGCACACACATGCCCTAAGGGCATGTGTGTGTGCTACATGTCACTTTGAAAAATGCACTTTTGTGCATTTTTCAAAGCATGCGCAAATTACCATCAACATGAAGTTGATGGTAATTAGCGTTTCCTAAATGCACAGTTTGCGTTTAGGAAAGGCTTGATGCATCGCCTTTAGTGAATCGCAAATTGCGATTCCCTAAATTAATTTGCAATTTAGGTAATCGCAAAAAATTGCGATTACCTAATTTGCGAATGGAAATGGGCTCATGCATCAGAAAAGGCCCTTTTCCATTCGCAAACGGGCCGATTCTGCGAATCGGCCCGTTTGCGACCGGAAAAAAGGTTGATGCATGTGGCCCATAGGTTTTTTTTACGGAGTTTTATATAGCGCGAACTTGACCCGAAGGTATCAGGTACCAGAGCGCTTTACATAGCACCAGTTGCGTTACATGAGGACACATTTTTGTTAGGCAAGGGGAGATTAAGTGATTTGCCCAGAATCACAGGATGTTCAGCGTCATTGCAAAGACTCGAACCCGGTTCCCCAGATTCGAGGTCGACCGCCCTAGCCGTTAGGCCAACTTCTCTCCCTTTCTAAAAACTGAAACCTAGTGGCCTACTTATCAAAAAGTCATGCAACGCAGCAAGCCACCTTGCTGCACTGCATGACAGGGAAGGGCAGGAATAAGCCATATTTAATATTATACAGCGCATGCCTGTCCTTTCCCAGTGCTGGCACACAATGTGCTGCCTAGCGCCAACGCAGGTGCCCTTGCATGATAGTGCAAGTGCAAGGGTGCCTGCGTTGGAAGCAGGATTGTTTTTGTGCAGGAAGGGGCACCTTCCTGCACAAAAACAAGCCCCTGGGGCATTTTCCTCTTTCTATGTGTGCTGCACAATGTATCACACATAGAAAGAGGGAAAAAAAGAGGAGAAATAGACATATTTCTCCTTGTTACTCCTCGCCTGGGGAGGCGTAGCAGTCTTGGTGCATTCCCAGATCTATCACTTATGGTAAATCCAAGAAGGCGTCAAAATCCACAGGTGTTGCTTGGGAACACCCACGCACCACCTATGGAATGCCTCCCTGGGACAGAGTAAAGCAACACAGTGATTTGTGCTTCATTACGTTACTCTGGATTTATCAAGCCACTCAGGGCTACGCAAGGTGGTCTTGCTAAATTGCACTTAGTAGTTGCGTTGTGCATGCACCCCGTTGCGTGGTGCAAAAGCAGTGCAATTACATGAAATATATGGCCCCCTATTATTTTAGGATAGCAGTTTACATTATGCCGAATCTTTATACAACACTCTTAATCACACCACCGTTCAGAGACTTGTTGGCTGTCGTTGGTATAGGACACACAAGCTGTCACCTGTGGCATCACCAGTACTTATAATCTGTGCAACCTATAATTACCGCACACACTTGCCTATTTTTTTCTCTAGGCGGCCATTGGAGGCTGAACAGAGAAACGTTATGCACTTAGACATAGAATTCGAAACAGAAATTGGCATTTGGTCGCATAAAGTCATGTTAGGACTCTCGCAGCCGATAATGCATTTATAAAACCAAAAATGTGAAAGGCGCAGCAATTCACAAGTTTAATTGGGTTCAGGATAGTTTGCAAACTCAATGCATGTGTCAAAAATCTCAGATTTGATCTGTCTAGAAAAACCTGTTCAGAGTTTACTTCGTGTTCCTCATTTGAACAGGCCTACCAAGAAAAGAACCCAATGTGCTAGTGAAAACTTTCAACTTGTTGTTTGAGAGGGCAGATTGCAAAACCTGCTTTGACATTGGCTATTGTACAGCAGCCCTGAGCGATGAAGTAGTGGTGAACAAAATTAAAGTTTACATTTTTCTGTCTCATCTGTAGTTCGATTAACCAGCAACACTGCTTGTGTTGTTTTATAATGATTATCAAAAACAATGGCTCCTGTGGACTAATGGCAAGAAAATCTCAATAAAAAAACGCACTATGGCAATGTAATGGGTTATTGTGATGTCAAAAAGAGAAGGAGTCGAACACACCTTAGATTAGTAATTCATTCATAATTCTTGTTTATATAGTTCTTTGAAGCAAAATTACATTCATGACATTTAACAATCAATTGATTGTAGTGAGTGGTGTCCCAGTGAAAAAAGGAACCTAAACAAATAAAACCAAAATAATTTGTGACATATTCGTGACATATATACAAGGTTTCCTATATTTCATGAAAGCGACCATTGAAAGATCTATATTATATAAACCACGCTTTTATCCAATGATAAGTGCTGGCTTGTAATGATTCGCTTTGAAAAACTGTTGACGGCGTTTCGACCCTGTGTGCAATGTAGGGTCTCTTCAGGACCTAAGATAGTAGGGACACCTGCGAGAAGAGGAAGGATAATGTCAGTATGTGCTTGTAATGGAGCAGCTGTGCTCGTGGAAAAAGGATGTAGGCAATCAGTATAGTACCTGAAGGAAGGGTTTGCGCATCCTCGTGTGGAATTTGTGGCACCGTGAGTAAAGTGAAAAGGAAGGATACTCACATGGGACCCGGCCAGGCACTGTTCATGTGAGAAATAGAAGCGTGTTAATATCAGTCTTTTAAGTAGAGTACATATGACTCTACTACATAGGTGCACTATGATAAGAGACTTACCCCATGTGAGGGTAGCTGTCGGCTGGCAAAATTCGGTTAGCACAATAGGAGGATTCCGCAGGTATGGAATAGAAGGGCACGGTGAGTGTGCAGATCAAGCACGAGCTATATAGAAAAAATACAGTTATTGTCGGTGTCTATTGACCAAACAGCGTTAGAGCGCTTAGGAAGTCTATAATTGTACAGGCTTACCCGAGAGGGTTTTTAAGTAGAAGTAGCAGGCTTCTTCCATATGTTATGGCTCTTGATAATTATTTAAGACGGCTATGTGCCTCTTTGTGTCGCCAGTTGATAAGTAATGGGGGGTCTGAAACCAAATAAAGTAAGAGTATATTTAGTTTGGAGGTCTAATCTTAACCAAGGCGCTCTATGCATGTATTGGACAGTCAAACTAATGCTGGCCCGCTTACCTTACTCAAGAATCAGTGTGTTCGTGCCTGCATCAAGGATACCTGTGGAGCAGAACAGCATCTGTCTGTCTGCCTTGGTTCAATGACACCGAGCCTGTGAAAGGCTTGAGGTATATAGCTTCTCTCTTCCCGCCGAAAAATGACAGTGCAGTTTTGTCAGACCCGAAAAATGGAGCTGCAGCTGTAGATCTAATCTGCTGCTCTGTGATCTATCATGGAAATGGACAGCAGACCGTCATGAGTCTGTCTTCCAAAAAGGGTGTAATCTCCTGGTTGACGCATGGCGAATATAATGGCCTATCCTAATTGGTGTAAAGCAAGGGATTTTTATCATGATGGGGTCTTGGGTGTTGACATATCAGAAATGTTCTTGCGCATGAAAAACGACTGACAGGGAACGCGAGTAGACGGTATGCCTGTGATCTCAGTAATTAAGGATGCTGGCTTGTACTTGTGTTTTTAACCGTGTAGTAATTTTATTCGATACATTGTGTATTCAAATAAAGTCAAATTCAATCTCTTGGTGTACTCTTACAGTTACAATCATTGCATTTTTGTCGAACAGTTAGGGGCCGATTCCGATCTCGGTCGGAGGCGCACCTAACACCATTCGGTCGGGAAAAAAGCCATGCGAATGCCTGTTTCCCGACCGATCCGCACATTAATCCGAACGAGCAAGTACGATGCGCGCAACAGCACAGATTCCGACCCAGTCGTACTCACCCAATCCAGGTCCTGTTCCCCGACCGAGCCGGATCCGGAAACGCAGAATCGAGTCGCACGGAAGCCAAAATGCAGCCCCGTCCGGCCGGACTAGTACGATGCGCTTCCCGTATGCGCCGAACCCGTCGCTACGCACGGCACGTCAAAGCATCCGGGAGAGGCGCACATAAGGTCCGATTTGCGCCACAACACGATCCACGGCTACGAGACGAACACGCCAGCGACGAGGACGAGGCGAAGCAACGAGAAAGACGAACGAGACGAACCAACCATGAATCCCATCGTTCCGATCCTACCAATATTCTACATCTACTACCGGAACAGGCACGGACGCGTACGGCGCAGAAGGTAAGCCAGACACCAACCACAAAAACAAACTACACGTACCCGACATATCACACACACACACAGGGATGCAGAAATTACTTACACCAGCAACAGCAGCACCATAGGGGCGGGATGGCCATCACCAATGCCACATATACACATAGGGGCCCGGATGCCTGTCACTACTACCACCCTTACCCAAAGGGTGCCAGATGCCTACCACTACTACCACCTCTACCCAGGGGGTGCCAGATGCCTACCACTACTACCATCTCTACCCAGGGGTGCCAGATGCCTACCACTACTACCATCTCTACCCAGGGGTGCCAGATGCCTACCACTACTACCACCCTTACCCAGGGGTGCCAGATGCCTATCACTACTACCACCTCTACCCATGGGGGCTGGATGCCTGTCACTACTACCACCCTTACCCAGGGGGTGCCAGATGCCTACCACTACTACCACCTCTACCCAGGGGGTGCCAGATGCCTACCACTACTACCATCTCTACCCAGGGGTGCCAGATGCCTACCACTACTACCACCTCTACCCAGGGGGTGCCAGATGCCTACCACTACTACCACCTCTACCCATGGGGGCTGGATGCCTGTCACTACTACAACCCTTACCCAGGGGGTGCCAGATGCCTACCACTACTACCACCTCTACCCAGGGGTGTCAGATGCCTACCACTACTACCACCTCTACCCAGGGGTGTCAGATGCCTACCACTACTACCATCTCTACCCAGGGGGTGCCAGATGCCTACCACTACTACCACCTCTACCCATGGGGGGCTGGATGCCTGTCACTACTACCACCCTTACCCAGGGGTGCCAGATGCCTACCACTACTACCACCTCTACCCAGGGGGTGCCAGATGCCTACCACTACTACCACCCTTACCCAGGGGTGCCAGATGCCTACCACTACTACCACCTCTACCCATGGGGGGCTGGATGCCTACCACTACTACCACCCTTACCCAGGGGGTGCCAGATGCCTACCACTACTACCACCTCTACCCATGGGGGCTGGATGCCTACCACTACTACCACCTCTACCCAGGGGTGCCAGATGCCTACCACTACTACCATCTCTACCCAGGGGGTGCCAGATGCCTACCACTACTACCACCTCTACCCAGGGGGTGCCAGATGCCTACCACTACTACCACCTCTACCTAGGGGGTGTCAGATGCATACCACTACTACCACCTCTACCCAGGGGGTGCCAGATGCCTACCACTACTACCATCTCTACCCAAGGGGTGCCAGATGCCTACCACTACTACCACCTCTACCCATGGGGGGCTGGATGCCTACCACTACTACCACCTCTACCCAGGGGGTGCCAGATGCCTACCACTACTACCACCTCTACCCAGGGGGTGCCAGATGCCTACCACTACTACCACCTCTACCCAGGGGGTGCCAGATGCCTACCACTACTACCACCTCTACCCATGGGGGGCTGGATGCCTGTCACTACTACCCGCCTTACCCAGGGGTGCCAGATGCCTACCACTACTACCACCTCTACCCAGGGGTGTCAGATGCCTACCACTACTACCACCTCTACCCAGGGGGTGCCAGATGCCCACCACTACTACCACCTCTACCCAGGGGTGCCAGATGCCTACCACTACTACCACCTCTACCCATGGGGGCTGGATGCCTGTCACTACTACCACCCTTACCCAGGGGTGCCAGATGCCTACCACTACTACCACCTCTACCCAGGGGTGTCAGATGCCTGCCACTACTACCACCTGTACCCAAGGGGTGCCAGATGCCTACCACTACTACCACCTCTACCCAAGGGGTGTCAGATGCCTACCACTACTACCAC